>JAECUM010025767.1:28392-49066 GCA_016617855.1 Megalonaias nervosa | reverse complement strand
ATATATATATATAATTGCCACAATCACGTGTAAAAGGCATATTGATATCACGTCTTCGTAGTCCATAATATGATACGACAATATTATGCAGCTGACTTTTGTGTTGTGAATGTATATGACAATATCGATATGTCTTTTTACACGTAATTTTGGAAAAAAATACTACTACTGCTACTACTACTACTAATAATAATAATGAAACCAATTTAGAATCATTACACTTACAATATTAACGACATTATTGCTTGTCATATGACAAGATTATTTAACATATTTTTTACCTGTACTAATATCGACGTATAGAAGTACCGTTTTATTGCATGTAATATTGTAGATTATATTCACTGTCACTGTTTTGTTCGTAGGGCAGGTTACATTTATTGCTATACTACACATTTTTACATACGCAATGCTAAATAGTTAAAAGGTATCCGAAAAAAAATCTTTCTTTTGTTTGTGCAAAAGTAGAGTTGGCTAGACGCATAAATTCATGTAGAGCTTGGCACACAAATGAATGAAGTTAAGTAGACCTCTGTTATTTAACATGAATAACTCAGAGTCTAACCGATGAATTCATATATGTGGGATACAAATGCATAAAGGAGGAGGCTTTACAGGTCTTTAACCTTTAGTATCATATTTGATAATTTTTTGTTTGTCTATTCGCCATAAACACGCGTTTTTGTCTGTCAATAGACTGACGCCGCCGTATATGTTGCTAATGATGGTGTATGTCCCGACAGTGAAATACTGGAGTGACGGACCTTCATGGCCAAAGGATGGGTTTGACATTGGTTACTGCAAAGATACATGGTGGACAAACTTACTGTACATCAATAGCTTCGTCAACAGCGATAAAATGGTATGAATCATTTCATATTCTACACCTACAATTTCGTCAATAACGATAGAATCGTATAAATCTTCCAGTGTCGTGCTCTAACTTTGTAAATAACGATAAAATCTTATGAATGTCCCAATGTCGTACTCTACATCAACAAGTTCGTAAATAACGATAAAATCGTAGTTAATCTTCCAATGTCTTGCTCTACATTAGCAACTTTGTCAATGGTGATAAAATACAATGAATCTTCCAATATCATATTCTGCATCAGCACTTTCATAAAATGGGATAGAATCGTAAGAATTTGCTTATATCATACTTACGTCGTACTCAACGCCAACAACGTTGTAAATAACGATATCATGGTACGAATCTCCAATATCATGTCTTCGTATCTCACGACAAGAGTTGGCAACCTTTTCGTCCCACATCAACCCTTTGCATATTTAATTGGCTGGAACAGTATATTATGCTCTGCGATCTGACTGGATACAGCTGAAAGAAGCCGGTCCAATCAAATTGTTCATTACCTATATAAATGATGGGGATAATCATTGCGGCCACCGTAGACATCAAGTCATGTCTCATGTTAGTTTCGTCATTGTATTCGCTTTACACGCAAATTGTTATTTAGAGCCACAACACTTACGATAATGAGTTTTCGCCATCTTGGTATGTATTTTAGACAGGAATAAAGTACTTTAGCATTGTTAATTTCAATATTTTTTGAAGGGCATTGTGCGATACAGGCTGTCTTTGCCTGCTTGAAACGTGTTGTTTTAAGAATTACAAGACGGTGATTTAAAAGTTTGAGATTTTATTTTCATGCTCTACAGATACCCACAGTTGTCTTTGAATGTCATTTGATTCTTGGAATGGTTATTGGTAGGATATGATGTAAAGGCTTAGCACACGTGTTCTTAAATACCATTTTATCCACTATGTGGCGTGCGAAGAGGTAAGAGTTTTGTAGAAGGTCATTTGGACAGAATGGAAAATTTATTGTTTCTGGAGTAGTTGTGACATGTTTTTATTACTTTCAACTCCAATGTTGGGTAGATTTGAAATCATCACTTTACAACGATTGCTAATTAGAACAATTAGCATCATATTCATGCAAATATGTATTTAAAGATATGGTAAAATAATTATTTTGTATTATACAGAATGAGAACAATCAACTGTTACGTGTAGGCTCGTACAAAAGTAACAAAAGAAACGAATGAAGCCAACAAGCTTTGTATATTTTAACAAAATAATTTATTTCCCTAGAAAACAATGTAAAAATTGGAAATAGGACTTAACGGTTTGTAAATATAATCCAAAATTTAAGCCCAAGACTGAAAAATATAAGTCCCATCACTAAACAGATCTAATTGAATCCGGGTTCGAATCTCGATGAAATTCTAATATGGAGGCGATGACGTCAGATTAGGTCATTGTACTGGTGGTAACAGATCCTCGATTGAATCACAGTTTATAATGTTTCCGTATAGAATTCCAGAATAAATTTCCACTGAATTTCTTTGTCCCAGAACTTTTCATAAAAAGGTACACTTGTTTAGTTTTCTAGAGAATAAATTATTAAATTCCAAAAAATAGACGAACGTGAAAACAATTTGGCAACAATAATAGAAACACCTTGTTCCCTCAAGGTGTAAGGATACGACTCAATAAATTTAATACCAATTGGCTGTTTTAAGCCTCGATTTTAGATCACATGGTAGTTCACGTAATAGGCTACGTTATTTCTAACTTGAACAGCGCAATAAAAAAATGTCATTTCGTACGTAGCTACAATAGCCCTATCTAAGAGTCAAATTCTCACCCTGGAAATATGAAAAAAGAAAGGTTGTTTCCAATTTAGTTTATACAAGGGCCAAAATGACCTTGGTAATAGCCAATCATATTCACCCGATGTTTACAAGATCTATGAGCCAGGGTGAGCTAAAAATAATACTAATGTAATACCTGTTACGTTCTATACAATCTGAATTTACTGGGAAAAATGTCAAATCCCGTGAAAATAATAATTACTATAAAATGTAATGAAACAAAAATAAAATTAAAAAAATTTATAACTAACACACAAGCAATGTAATTACCTATTCGTAACACAACTGAAAAGACGAGTAATAACATAATCTGGGCATAACTGAAAAGTAGAGACAAAAAAAAAAAATAAAAGAGAGACGAAAAGGATATAGACAGCGAGGAAAACTGTTAATTCCTTTTTCTAAAATAGAAAAAGGTGTTTGAAGAAGAAACGCAATTTAAAATCCATAATGGAACACTAAAAAGATTTAGCATTATAACGTAGTATATCAGTATTGCATATGTTATGCGAATGTTCATACTTCTGATAGAAATGACATTATGGTCTCCCACCATTAATGGTTTAAGTTCTCTCTTTAATTCTTAAATTCAGCTTTTTATTTGCCCATTCATATGTCATGTTCTTCAATATTATCACATCATATAATACAGTGTTGTCAAGCTAAGACATAGTTATTGGCCATATCAGTTTCCTATAGCATTAATACAATGTGGTTGGGCTGAGTCGTAGTCATATGCCCTTTCAATATTCTTGTAGCATTTAAAACGATGTGGTTAGGCTGAGACGTAGTCGTAGGCCATAACAAAATTATGCAATTAAGGTGAGATGTAGTCGTAGGCCATAACAAAATTATGCAATTAAGGTGAGATGTAGTCGTCGGCCCCTCTAATATTATTATAGTTTTCAAAATGAAGTTGTTAGGCCGAGACGTATTTATAGACCGAGATGTATTTATAAGCGGAGACGTATTTATAGGCCATGTTAATATTATCATATCATCTAATACAAGGTGATTAGGCTAGACTTATTCATAGGCCATATCAATATTATCGTAGTATCTAATGCGACGTGATTATGCTGAGATGTAGCCATACACCACATCCGTATTATGATAGCATTAATACAAGGTGGTTAGGCTGAGACGTATTCTTTAGCCATAGTAATATTGTCATAGCGTTGAATATTAAGTCGTTAGGCCTAGACGTAGTCATGAACCAAATCAAACACCCGAATGGGAACAAAACACCATTGTGGTTTTGTATTTATTACATACCCTCTATTATTCACTATATAAAGTTAATAGAATTCAGTAAGTTTTTATCAATAAAACTTGGACTGGATGTAATTAAAAATAATAGTTCCGATCTGGGTATGTTATACCAAAACACGGATTCAACATCAGTTTCAACACTAAATCAATCACGAAAGATTACATAGTTAAGTAATACATATTGGCATCAACATGGTTTTTAATACTGTCATTCTCTTTTTAGACCAAGCGTCCGCCTCGGATGCAGGAGGTCGCGGGTTCGAACCCCGACCGAGTCATACCATAGACTTAACAGCTGCCTCGCTAGGCGCTCAGCATTAAGAGGTTAGTGTTAGGACTGGTCGGCCTGGTGTCAGGATAATGTGACTGGGTGGGGCAAGATGCTACGTATCTGCGAAATGATGTCCCAATGCTAGACATCACTATAAACTGCCACACTGAAGACATCGTAGCGATATGACTGAAAAATTGTTAAAGCTACGTTAAAAATCTAAATCACAAACACACATACATTTAATATGTTCCTTACTTTCTTCGGGGGGGGGGGGGGGACTTGGTTGGCCGAGTGGTCTAAAGTGCTCACCTTTACAGATTACTGCTGTATTACCGCTGCCTACTTGGCTTCGAGTCTAGGGCTCGACTAGTGTGGGTATATGAGAAAGTTTGCCGGTAGCTTCCCGTGAGTCGGTGGTTCTGACCGGGGATGTCCAGGGTTCTTACTCAACCAGTTATACCAGCCGCTTTGTATTGCCTATCGTGTGCTGAAAAACGACGTTAAACCCACAACAACATCAACAAAAATACAACTACCGTTTCCTATTAATTCTCCATTCGTATATTCTCAACGATTTTTTTAGTCACATCTTTTACAAAAGTGAACATTTATTGACCAGCATTAATCTATGATTGAATTATTTTAGTAATACATTTTATACTTAAAATCCAAATAGGTCTTGTTTTGGGAATATTTATTTTAAGAAAATAGGAATGACAAACGTTTCTAGGACTTCTAAAGCCGCATTTACTGTACAAAAGGGATTAATGTTTTGTCATCCACAAGCTGTTATATTAAATATTCATTATTGTCAATCTTGGAACCTTTAGCATCTTTATGCTACATTTATGTGGGATATTGGGGAAAACGTTTTAGATACTGTTTGTTGTAGGTATATATTCATTGTCTAGGTTGAAATAAACCCCCTGCACTCTTAGCAATCACACATCTCAGTTAATCTTGTCTTTAGAGAATATAATATGACCTAACTCATCTTAAATGTTTTCGCCTTTTATAACAATCAACACAGTAAATAGTGTGTTTATATTTGTTACATTTCTCGTGTTCTTTAGTATTTCCTGAAATCGTTAATAAATCCACCCTTATCCCTTTATTTATCCTGCATTATAGGAGGTACATGTCAAGTCACATTTGCTAAGGTCAGTAGCCATAACCAATAAAGCAGTCACTATATATTTAAGCAGAAAAAATTTTCAATGGTATTTAAACAAAGACTAAGCAGCGAAAACCCCTCAAAGCTAATTTGTACAAAGTAAAATAAAATAAATAAATAAGAAGGAAATAAAAAATAGATTATCTTCAGGTATGTTTATTTCAAATGAACATGTAATGTTGTTACAAGAAGCTAATATAGTGTATTGAAAATAATCAAAATGGATATTTAGCTTATAAAAAAGCAATCATAAATTAGTTAATAAAGCGCAAAATTGTGTATGAAATACACTGAAAATTTCAACCTGTTGAGAAAAATTGATAAAAGTGTTACCATCATCGCGGCCATAGCACCCCTTAAACTAATTTCTTTTTCCATTTAGGGAATATGACTGCCCATATGTGTATATTATTCTAACGTTTATATCCATATTTAGGCCTAATTCGATTGCCGTCTGCATCATCATCATCATCATCATCTCTCTTTCTCTCTCTGTCAGGAGTAACAGATCATAAAATGTACCAAGACCTTACATGATGGAAGCAATGAAACGCGCGATAAAAATGCGTAAACACAACTCAGAACAAACAAGTATGTCTCGAGTATTTACTTACTGAGAATATTTTTCCGCATGTGCAAATTGTCGCTAACTGCACCGACATGGCCTATTTCTATTCAATATTCAGTGTCGTCCTCGAAATATTTGTTACAATTTACGGCACAAAGTAAAATATTTTTTGACAAAGTTCGTGATTAATATAATGCTAGAATTCATTTATTCAGAGATTTTAACGTTTGTCACATTTGTAAAATTGATGGAAAAATAAGTATGGGTGAGTGTTAATTGCAAACGGAAATTACATAATAATCGAAATTTTGGGTGCATCGTATCTTACCAAACTAGACGAAAAACTTGCCAATACCAAATAATTAAAACTGTTGAATACAGACGTAATTATAATAAATAAGCAAAATTATAACGAATAGCTTACGATGCATAATTTGTCTAAATATGTTACGCTCTAAGTCGTGAGATCTCCACGATGAATCTACAGTACCAAACTCGAACAAAATTCACCGTAACAATCTGTGCCAAAAATGTTACGAAAATAAAGTACTTTTCATTTTTGTATGAAAACAGTAATTAATTTGACAAGTTGCACAATTTGAAGCATTATATGTATTAAATTCACTGTCCTAAATTATTATAACACTTTTGGAACATCGTATTTGTCGATGCAGTAATGCAGTCGTTAACCGCATTATGCTATCGTATGAGGACTAGAACACACGTAAGTCGACTTTTGTCACTTCAAATACATATAACAACGTTTGTTTAGTAGATGTTATGAAATGTTTCATTCGTGATCTCGTGAACTGTAAACATTTTATATGGTAGTCGTGGCTTAGCACTCGAGACAACATAATGTTTCAAATTCAATCGTAAAATATTCTATTATCTCTACGAAAACATTGCAGATAACATCGACCTCTTTTTCTGTGTGTGGTTTAGAGCTGGTATTTGGCAAATGATATGCAATTCTTCGTTGTAAGTCCGTTACTTCTGATAGGTCTCTATATGCAAATATTCATTTTTATTTGCGACTTTTCGATGTGTAATTTGATTTCCGTTTAAGAATGAGAAGAAACAAAGTGAACCAGATACATGTCAATGAACGAGTTTCGAAAAATAATTATTCTAAGAAGAATGTTACAGCATATTACTGGAGCAAGGCAGCAACGCAAACAAGATTTAAGAAAGACAATTAGAGTGATCATGATGAAATATTTAAAGTTATACATACTTATCTCAATTACAAACAGTTCGAGATTATATCATGAGTATTGACATTTCAAAACGATATTCAAATCTTAGGCAAAGGTTATTCTTTTCACCTTTAATTTCTTCGTTGTTTTTATACTTATCCAGTGTTACGTGTAGGCTCGTACAAAAGTAACAAAAGAAAAGAGTGAAGCCAACAAGCTTTGTAAATTTTAACAAAATAATTTATTTCCCTAGAAAACAAGGTAAAAGGAAATATGACATACGGGTTGTGAATATAATCCAAAAATATTAATCCTAGAAGTGAAAAATATAAGTACTATCACTAAACAGTTCTAATTGAATGCAGGTTCGAATCTCGAAGAAATTCCAATATGGAAGGCGATGACGTCAGATGAGGTTGTTGTACTGATGGCAACAGATCCTCGTTGAATAAGAATTTAGAATTCCAGAATAAATTTCCACTGAACGTCTTTATACCAGAATTTTGTAAAGAAGAAGTATTTCCCAGGGTGAATAAATTATTTTAAAAACGAAAATCAACTCAAATGGCAACAACAAGACGAATACTTTGAACCAAAAGGTACATTCTTATGACGGACTGAAAAACTTTGAGAATTAGTATTAAACCCTCAATTTTAGATCACATGGTGGCCCACGTGGTCACCCAGATGGAACAAGGCAATAGAAGCGCACAGCCGATAGACACGTACGCCTTGAAAAAACTTAACGAATCTTACTAGAAGATTCAATAAAAAAAGTTGTTTACAAATTAGAACTATCACGCAAGCACAACATGACCTTGATAATGAACAATCATTTTAATTTAATGTTTACAAACGTCTCAACCAAGGTGAGCTAAAAATAGTGGTTAAGTCATACTTTTGCATTCTAATCAGACTGATATTTTGTTTCCAAAAATATCAAATCCCGTGAAAATAATCATTACAATAAAATGTTATGAAACAAAAATAAAAAATGAATTTAAAACTAACACACAATTAATTAAATTACATATACGTAACACCACCATAAGACTGCATATTGATTCATTGTAACTACATTATATTAATATCAATAAAATACTTAAATACAACGTTTCTTACTTACCGGTAGATCACCCATTATTGGCGGCGTTGTGTCCAGTATATTCTTGGTGGCCACTTACATAACATCTGGAGTTATTGCATCAGTTAACAACATTAATGCGAGCATCGTTGATCAAGGAAGAACTACCGGGTATTCATCATCATAATCATCATTGTTATCATCATCATCACCATCCATTCCAAACATCAACATTTTCACATTTTAGCGAACTTCTTCTTCAACACTAGTGCACAAAACCATGGTTATTGTCCTTAGCAACACTAGTGCACAAAACCATGGTTATTGTCCTTAGCAACACTAGTGCACAAAACCATGGTTATTGTCCTTAGCAACACTAGTGCACAAAACCATGGTTATTGTCCTTAGCAACACTAGTGCACAAAACCATGGTTATTGTCCTTAGCAACACTAGTGCACAAAACCATGGTTATTGTCCTTAGCATCACTAGTGCACAAAACCATGGTTATTGTCCTTAGCATCACTAGTGCACAAAACCATGGTTATTGTCCTTAGCATCACTAGTGCACAAAACCATGATAAAATAGACACAATTAGCGTGTCATATAATACATCGATTTTGATTAATAGCTTCTACCGTGCTCCAGAATGAATGAGGAGAGAATTTACCTTGACACTCTTGTAAGTGGTGTCGCCTCTGAGAAATACTCTTTGTATCTATCTGGCATTTATGTACGCAAATCGTAGCGTTTTGGTCAACAAGGCTGATTTTATTTGCCTCTTGAGCGATATGTTCTTATCACAAGTATATATTTTACTTGCTATATTAGGGAAATTTAAAATGTACTTCTTATGAATAAATTGCTGAGGATACTTTTGGATTATTATTAATATATAATGTATAAAATATGTAAAAGTTGCATAAAACATTTTTTTTTTAAAGCAATTACCCGCCACGCGATGTTTATCGAGTAAAACCGTAGTAATGTGGCATTAGTGTTTCTCTTTCGATGATCTGGAAAATGAAAATCATATATTTGCGAAAAAATTCGGTAAATCAGTGGGAATATTCTTGATCCATAAAATGATATAGTGTACACTAATTTACTTCTCTTCATGCATTGTAGTGTCTTTTATTATCAATTTCATGAGGTATATTTGTTTCTTATCATTGAGGTTTCAGCAGCTTTACATTAAACCATACTGACGTATGAGACCATACATTGTTGGCATTATTACTAGGTATATCTTGTTTAAAACAGATTGCAAAGTTAAACTCGGCAAGGTGAGTACAATATCGTTAAAACAATTTTCGGATGAATAAAATCGGATACCGTTCTTAAAAGTCTAATATTTTATATCTGAAGTGATTATAATGACAAATATTGATGATATACAACCATATCCTCGTTATGAAAAATGAAGAGTGAAGTTGAGATGCTTTTCTTGGGGTGTAATTTAGCGTGGCCATAATTATGATATCAGCTCAATGCTTTATTCTCATACGCATACATCAGAGCTACAGATATTGCCAGGTTATCAAATGCTACAAGTACAACTTTAAGCAGAAACCCAGAAAAATACTTTAGAGAAACTGGAAAGGGGAATCTTGACAAATATACACAATCTTACAAAGAAATTAAAAATCCAAATTATAATCCATATCTTATTTTAAACGCTCCATAAATATATTTAGATAATTTACATATTATTTACTATACTTTTGAAATAATGTAAATACAACTGCATATGAGCACATTTGAATTACGTTTTCAAATAAGCTAGCATAAACACACTAAAACACACTAAAATCATATTTTATTTTCAATGTTATGGTTTTGTTTTGGTAATAGCCAATCGTTTTCATCGATGTTTACAAAATCTATGGACCAAAGTGAGCTAAAATAGTGCTTAAGTCATACTTTTGCGTTCTAATCAAGTCAACAGACTGAATTAGTTTTTCAAAAATACCAAAAACCGTGAAAATAATCATTACAATAAAATGAAATAAAAATAATTTAAAACTAACACACAAGTAATTAAATTGCATATACGTAACACTTTCCCCATAAATAAAAAGAAAGATTTATATAATAAAGCTTTATTTTTACCATATGTAAATTATACATGAGATAAAACAAAATTACAAGAAAACTCTTATGAATTATGCAAAATGTATATGAAATAATATTTCTATACACGTGAAAGTGCATCTGCAATCAAATTGCCTTTTCCTTTGATGTGTCTGATGTCAAGATTATATTCTTGCAAACACCAACTCCACCGTAATAATATTTGATTTTTATTTTTCATCTTGTCGATGAAAGTAAGGGGGTTGTGATCAATAAACACAACAACCGGAGAAGGAGCTGAACTAATGTAAACTTCAAAATGTTGTAATGCCAATATTAAAGCCAAACATTCCTTCTCGATTGCTGAGTAATTTGTTTGGTGCTAATTTAATTTCTTTGAGAAAGAGCACGCTGGGTGATCATCACCACTTCCATCTTCTTGAATCAACACTGCTCTAACCCCAACATCACTCGCATGCACAGATAATTTAAAAGATTGATTGAAATTTAAAGCTGTACGAACCGGCGCACTTTTAGGTATGGGTTTAAAACTTTCAAAAGCCTCCTGACATTTTCAGTCCAAAGAAACTTGTTTTTCTTACTTAACAAGTTTGTCAGGGGTTCAGCAATATTAGCAAAATTAGAACAAAACTTTCGATAGTATCCAGCCGTACCAAAAAATCGCATCAGTCGCTTTGTACTGATAGGCACAGGGAACTCAGAAATAGCCTTGACCTTAGCATCTATAGGTTTAGCTTGACCATGTCCCACAATATGTCCTAGAAAGGTTACACAAGCACGGCAGAACTCACTTTTAGATAAATTGATTGTCAAAGTTGCATCAGTGAATCTGTGAGAAAATTTCAGAATCGTGGCTGGATATCTTTCCAGGTGTCGTTGTAGATGATGACATCATCGATGTAAGCATCACATTGATCTAGTCCAGAGGTAATCATATTGATTAAACGTTGAAAAGTACTTGGGGAACCATTCATCCCGAACTGCATTAGTTTATATTGATAGAGTCCATCTGGAGTCACAAATGCCGAAATTTACTTTGTTCTTTCCGTTAGTGGAATTTGCCAAAATACTTTCAGAAGGTCCAATTTGGTGATGTACTTGGCATTTCCAATTTTATCAATACAGTCATTGATGTTTTGTACTGGAAATGAATCTGTTTTTGTCACACTGTTCACCTTCCTATAATCAGTGCACATACGGAAAGTTTTATCCGGTTTCGGAACAAGTATACATGGTGAAATCTAGTCACATTTACTGGGTTTTATGAAATCGTTCTCCAGCAAATACTGAATTTCCTTTTTCAAGTATTCCTGTTTGAGATGGTTCATCCTGTATGGGTGTTGTTTCACAGGTTTTGAATCTATAATTTCAGCGTAATGTAAACGTTTGTTTGTTCTCGTAGGAATATCTGGAAACAAGTGCTCATATTCGAAATAATAACTGTTTAAGTTCATTCCTTTCTTGTTGTTGCAAATGTAAAAGTTTCTGGTCCAGATTTTTCATCATTTTTGAATTCCGAAGATTTGTTGCTCCAAAATCAACAGAGTCCGATTGAATTTCTTCACTTAAATCCTCAGTTTGTGGTAGAGGTACAACTAAATTAATTGCATGATTTACTTGGCTATCTCTTTCAATATACTAGTACTCAATTAATTTATTTAGATCAGAGCACTATTATTATAATTTAACTGATTCATTTTATTCTTTACTTTGTAAGGGCCGTAAAATCTAATTTGAGGAAAAGTTTGAAGAATGAGCAAGAGTGAATGAACTCTATTACAGGACTGAAACCTTCTCTCGATTAAAGTTCTGTGAAACCATAATTTCACTTTTGAATTGAATTCTGAGTGCCAAATTCAAGCATAACAAGCTGGAAAATTCCAGACATGAAATTTGACCCTTGATACGATTGGAAAAATTTGTGAAGGCCAAATTGAGTAAACAACTTTATTGACGCTTTTACTATTTTTTTTTTGTTTTAATATTCCTCAAAGGAATTGCCTCTAGGAATCTTGTTGACGCACATATAATGGTCAGCAAATATTGGTTGCCTGACTTGCTCTTAGGTAAGGAACCAACACAATCTACCATAATTCTGCTAAATGGTTCGTCAAATGCAGGAATAGGTTGCAGATGAGCCTTAGGTATCTTCTGATTGGGTTTTCCTACCATTTGATAAGTATGAAAAGATCTACAAAATTCACAAACATCACTTTTGATTTTTGGCCTATAAAGGGAGTCAAAATCTTGTGATAAGTTTTATTTATCCATAAATGAGCCGCCAGAGGTGTTTCATGGGCCAAACTAAGTATTTCCTGTCTGTAAGATTTTTTTAACTACAATCTGATAGTTCACTGACCACTCGCCACTAGCAGGTACCTCGGGAGGTCTCCATTTTCTCATAAGAAATCCATTTGTAATGAAATAACAGACAGGTACTTCAGTGGCTTCAGTTTCACTAATGGCCCTCTGAAACAAACAGGAGATCTCAGGATCTTTTCCTGTTCGACGACCAGTGATTGTCGTTTGTCACCTTGATTAGATAAAAGAGAATGAGTATTTAAAAGAGGATCACTGTGATCAATACCTTTCGATTGATCCAAACAAGGAGTGAAAGTGACCTCATCAAAAGCCTGACCAATACATGTGTCAGCTAAAGGAATACTTTCCTTATCAAAATCATTGTCAAGAGCTTTCTTTGCCATAGCTCTAGTAACTGCACAAGCTGGGTATAAATCAGGGAATTCTTTTTCAATATTATGAACTTTTTGATCCAAAGAAGGCTTGTCAGTTACAAGTGGATTAACCACAACCTTGTCTCCAGCTAGGTCGTTGCCTAGTAACAAATGAATGCCCTCAACGGGTAAAGTAGACACAATACCGACTGTCACAGGTCCTGACACTACGTCTGATGGCAATTTTAAAGAATGGAGAGGAACATTAACAAAGCCGCACTCTACTCCCTGACTTCTCAGAAAAAGGCAACGTACCTGATAATAAAAGACTCTGAGAAGCTCCTGTATCCCTTAGAATTTTAATAGGGATAGGATTGGCCAAATCACCCAAGAGTGATATAGAACCCTTCGACATGAATGGTTCATAATTCTCCATAATAAAATGAGACTGGAGTTTATTAGACCCACCAAATGTATTGCTTTCAATACATGACCGTGACCTTGACCTCTTAGAAATAAGAGCATTTGGGATAGGTCTATCTTGATTCTGATGCTTATATTTCAGTTTGAAGAAATCATAAATGACGTGTTCTTTCTTCTTGCAACAGGTAGACTTTGGAAGAGACAAGGATTTTGAATCAAGTTTATCGGAAGCTTGATTTTTAGAAGTTGTGCCAGACTGAGTTTTAGAAGGAGTCGTATTAGGCTGAAATACCTTTCTACCAGTAGACTGCTGATTGTAAGATTTGCCTACAACAGGAACTTTATGAGTTAAGGAATACTTGTCAGCTGCAAGAGCAGCATTTTCCAAGGTTTCGATCTTATGCTCTTCAAGATGAGTCTTAATGTCATTAAGAAAACATTTCTTGAACTCTTCAAGTAATGCAAGTTGTTCGAGACTTTTTATAATCATGTTCAACTTTCTCGGCTAAGCACCATCCCCTCAAATAACTGCTCTTTTTCTCTTGCAAATTCAACATAAGTTTGTCCAGGTTCTTTTTTATAGTTCCTGAATCTTTGCCGATAGGCCTCAGGCACTAACGCATAAACCTTTAAGATGCATTCCTTAACCAAATCATAGTCAGCACTTTGCTGTACTGACAGGGATGCATAGATTTTTTCGAACTTTGCCAAAAAGTACACACTGCAATAATTGAGTCCAATGCTCCCTTGGCGATTTCAAATTTTCAGAAACTCTTTCAAAATAAATAAAATATTTGTCTACTTCTTTTTAACTGGGGGGGGGGGGGCACTAACTTGATATTTCTTGTAATGTCAAAACTTATATTTGTATGTGAAGTGGAAATGTGCTTTTCACTTACCAGCTATATTTCTTTTATTCTAATTTGAAATTCTCTTTCATCCTTCTCTTTTGGCAATTGCATCTGTCCCTCTCTCTCCCTCTCTTCTAATTGTAATTGTTTATCTTTCTCCCTCTCTCTCCCTCTCTCTCTCTCTCTCTCTCTCTCTCTCTCTCTCTCTCTCTCTCTCTCTCTCTCTCTCTCTTCGTTTTCAAATTGTAATTTCATTTGTTTATCACTCTCTCTTTCCTCTCTCTCCTCTTTCTAAAATTGTAATTGCTATTGATTCTCTTATTTTTGCAACTGCAACTGTTTCTCTCTCTCCTCTTTTTCATAAAGTATTTGGTTATCTTTCTCTCTTTCCTCTTTCTGAAGCTCGAGTTTCCTTAACTCCAATTTCATCTTGTACTTCATTTTTAATTCCGTTACTTTTGTGTCAGAGTCTGATACCTTATTACTGACCGAAACCAGGATACATTTATCAAAACATTTTTCTCTACCAAATACTGAATCAAAATAATTTTAATTTCTTGTTTCGTTAATGAACATTTTGCTTCAGAAAGATCGTATTTTCTGGCAAGTTCAAGCAACTCATCTTTATTCAAACTATCCAACTGCTCCTGAGAGGGACTGGAAAGAAAAGTCTCCACTTTTTAAGACATTGTGAAATAAAAGCCTGTTGTTTTCATTAAAGATTTCAAACAAAATTTAAAATAGTACCTGTAATTTAAAAAGTGTGGGGAATTTAAATTTCAAAAAACAAATCTCTGAAATATTTAGCCAGAGTTCATATATCCCAAGGACGAGCAACCCAATTTTCTCTTTTTACGTGGAGGCTCGTACGAGAGTAACAAAATAAAAGAGTGAAGCCAACAGGCTCTGAAAATTTAACAAAAATAATTTATTTCCCTAGAAAACAATATAAAAATAGGAAATAGGACATACGGTTTGTGAATATAATCCAAGCAAATTAATCCTAGAATTAAACAATATAAATCTTATCACTAAACTGTTCTAATTGAATCCAGGTTCGAATCTCGATGAAATTCCAATATGGAAGATGATGACGTCAGATGAGGTTGTTGTACTGATGGCAACAGATCCTCGTTGAATGACAGTTTATAACGTTCCCGTTTAGAATTCCAGAATAAATTTCCACTGAATGTGTTTGTTCCAGAACATTTATAAGAAAGAAGCACTTGTGAAGTTTTGTAGAGAATAAATTATTAAATTCCAAAAAATAGATGAACTTCAGAAGAGTCTAGCATCAACAATGAAATCACCTTAAGCTCTGAGGTGTAGGAATAAGACTGAATAAATCTACTACCAATTGGTTGTTTTAAGCCTTGATTTTAGATCACATGGTGGCTCACGTGACAGCATAGCCCTATCTAAGAATGAGATTCTTACGCGGGAAATGAATAACAAAAATGGCTGTTTACAATATAGCTAACACGTGGGCCGAACATGACCTTGGTAATAGCCAATCGTTTTCACTCGATGTTTACAAAATCTGTGAACCAAAGTGAGCTAAAATAGTTCTTAGGTCATGCTTTTGCGTTCTAATCAAGTCAACAGACTGAATTTTTTTTTCTTCAAAATATCAAATCCCGTGAAAATAATCATTACAATAAAATGTAATGAAACAAAAATAAATGAAAAAGAATTTAAAACTAATTCACAAGTAATTAAATTACATATACGTAGGAATTCACTTGAAGTTTTGTTAAAACTGAACTGTGTTTATTGTTGCATAATAATTTTGAATAAATGTCAAACCACAGATCATCTTTTATACGATTATAAAGAGACAGTCTACTAGACGTTTCTTCCAGTCTCATAGAAATGCATCTGGAACCAAGGTTCAAAACTGGATTAAACTTAGAGCAATTTAAAGAATAGGAAAACATTCAAACTTCACCAAATACAAAACTGTTGAAAGTGTACATCACGAGTGTATCCCAATTATCCGTACTATTATGGGATTAATTTTCAATAAATAACTGTCCATACACAGCATTCAATATAATACTTATATATATTTTATTATTATAAAGCAACATTAAACTAAAGTTAAGCAAATGAGTGGGATTGCTGCAAATTCGTCATATACACCGACTTCAGTTGAATAAAGCTTTTCATTGTACATATATATATTTGAAAGTTTTGTTGTACACGTTCAAGGATGTCAGTCTGTTGAAAAACTCGTACATCTGCTGCATAACTCACAAGTGGAACAAGATATGGTAGAAACGTTAAAGACATTTATTTTAATTTAAGTAACGATTTTCAGATTGCAAAGACACAATTATTGCCAACAAAACCTTAGCAGCCGGTGTTTGTAGAGGTTTAGGGATTAATCCATTGTTTGAGAAACAAGACAAAAGCTATTAAAATTTGAGCACATCACCATTAATTCAGGTTATTTTCAATATTGCGTGTTGTCTTGATGTAACACTTGTTCTAATAATAATTACTTTATTTTAGCAAGGTGAATATTCAGATTACGTTTATTACAGTAATCGTGCAAATTATCCGCGAATTGTGTAAGCCCACAAGGTTGTTTGAAAATAAAAGGAAATCGTCAACATGCAGCATCAATAATAAAACTACCCGACTAATCCTGTACAGATACTCTCGTAGATTGTAATGCTGATTCAACAAATAAAGAAAATGGAATAAGTGATTAAACCTTGTCATAAATATACTTCATACTCAAAATGCAACATAAGTGTTCCGGTGTGAAACATATATTTTAACTACACAGAATATAGAATAGAGGACATTAACATTTTGCCATTTACATCATGTCTGAAACTTTTCAAGCAGAAATTGTGCATACATACATTATTTAATGCCTTTTTAAAACCTACAACAGATGTGTAAAATTTTTCACCTTGACCTATGTATTTATTAATAAAGTAATACAAAATATTAATAGTGTCAGTTGTTGCCATTTAGTTCTTGAACCAAACTGTGTATAAGTTACTTTGTCATTTGCTTCGCCCAGTTCAGAAGTATGTCGTTGAAAATACAGGTAAATAATGTTGAAAACCAATTTAGTAGATTAATACCTCGATAATTTGCTACATTACAAGTATCACCTGACGTAAAGGTAGATGCAGTTATCCACTCCCCATTTGGGATTTAAAATAACCACTAGTGGTATTCGAAGGACTTCCTGACTGGGGATTCGGTTCTGCCACTTGATCCTCATGATGGCTCTCAGGGAGCGCTGGTGGAATTGTTCCAACCGACTGATGTGCCTTCGGTATACAGTCCACGTTTCACAGCCATACAAGAGACGTCAGGACAACTGCATTGTACACCTTCAGCTTTGTTGACAAGTGTATATCCTTGTGCTGCAAGACCTTGGTTTGAAGTCGTCCGAGTGCTTGGCTGGCTTTTTGGATCCTCGCAGTGATCTCTTTGTCCAGGGAGCCATAATTGGATATTGTGCTGCCTAGTTATTTGAAGCTGTCCACATTCTTCAGCTGCGTGTCGCCGATGGTGATGCAGGGTTGTGAAGGGACAGTGTTTGGGGCAGGCTGGAAGAGGGCTTCTGTTTTTCCTAGGCTAATTGTGAGTCCGAACAGATTGGAGGCTTCAGAGAACTTGTCCACAATTGTCTGTAGGTGAATCTTTTCATGGGCCATGAGGGCACAGTCATCTGCAAAGAGTACTTCAGTGATGAGTCTTTCAAGCGTCTTGGTTTTAGCAGCTAGGCGTCTGAGATCAAACACTGATCCATTCAGGCGATATCTAATGTAGATACCAAGATCAAGGTCACTGATGGAGTGGAGCAGTACCTGCGTGAAGAAGAGGTTGAAGAGCACCGGAGCGAGTACACATCCCTGTTTGACACCATTAGATATGGGGAATTTCTCAGACGGTTCACTGTCACTGAGGATCAAGTGGCAGGACCGAATGCCCAGAACTGTGCCATACAGATTCACTATAGGTACAATGTCATCCTATATGATGTACTGAATGTCAATTTTTGATCCCAAACATTCTAAAATATACGGATATTTGTTCATATCAGACATGCAACTATGTTAAGATCAGTTGTACAAAGTAAAATTCAAATAATCTGTTTGAATATTTCTTATGTAATCTTTAGAGTGTTAGTTAACAAATATTATTAGTAATTAATAATGCATAAAGCAAAATGGATTATTAGAATTCCCATAACATCACATAGGCCACAATGCCGCACTACATCAATCAATATCTTAACGAAACTGAACAATAAAGTGGAATGCATTTTGTGTTCAACTTACATCATTTTACTGTTTTCTTACATGGAAGGGTAAATATACTTGGGGAAAGTATATTTTATCCATTTGACCTGTATTTCATTCTCTGACAGCTTTAACAATTACTGAAAGCTATACAAGCAGATATGTGTTACTCAGGAAGTCACCCACTCATAAACACATAAAGTAACTGTTTGGACCCCTAATAAATAGTTTGAATGACCTAAAGACACAATACAAAATAGAAATTTGTCTTCATGTATTTTAAATTAAGGTCTTATTTTGACTTACAATGATATTTTCTCTGTCAAAATTTGATAAATATCCATCATTGGAGTTTGTATATGGTATAGGAATATATACATGCTGATATCATTTGATATCATTCCAAATAAATATTATATATGTGCATGTTTTGGGGAAAAGGTTTAATTTTTAATTTTTTTAAAAAAGATTTCATTTAAATTTTTAAAATAAAAATTAATTTTATATTTTTAAATTCATTCCTATATTTTCAAAATCAATATACATAATATATTAATGTGTCTATCATTAATAATGCAGATTTTGTACCAGATTAAACTTTACTCAAATACTGCACTGAGATGACATAGAATACAATTAATTTTACTATATATTCTCTACATTTGTTTCTCAGTACTGAAGTTTCCACTGTGTGACAATCAATACAAATCATATGTTAATCTAAAATGCCTTCAAAGATAAATTCACCGTGAAGTTCTTGTCAAAGGTTGACCGGCATTTTTTTGAAAGATTGGACTGTAAACAAACCAGCGTGCAATGAAACACAGATTTCACTTCCGGATCATCACCAAGACCTTATTACTTACTGTATACTGTCGCCAAAACACACACAGACAACCACACCATAAGCGCGTATTCTAAAGAATAAACAGTTGCCTTTAAATCCATACTAAGAATGCCTAAATCTAACTCTTGTATCACCACCAAATGGAGACAGGACAAAATACTCTAAAAATAGACTGGGACTACATTCGTGGGTACTGAACCGGAACTATTAATTGTGACCTGATTCCTGACAGCATTTGACTGGTTGATGCATCGATTTCGGATACAAAATATAGTCGGCTGGTTGATAGCTAACGGTGTAGCACTGGCGGTTTTATACGGTTTGTATAATCCTAACAATGAAAACTCACTCAGCACTGGAGTTTCCGCCCTTTATCTTTCCCTGGCCAGAACGGCATGGGGTGTGGTTTTGGCATGGGTCGTCTTCGCATGTGCAACTGGAAATGGAGGTAATTAGCATATGTTTAGTGATGTATGTTGAAACAATGCTGTTTTCTCATCTCTGCATATGTGATGCAAACAATATTATATTAAAATCTGGCATTCTTCGGCATCTTGACTCGGTTAAAGCATATTTTCGTTTCATTTCTCTCAAAATCCGGAATAATTTCGTAAGGTCTCAATAAGACAAGGTCAATCGATTATATTAAGTAATTTTAATTTCAAACAATACAGTGTACATGGGATACGAAACTAGGTAAATAAATAATCAAGTACTAATTATCCTCAGTGATCTAAATTTGTAAGCGATAATCCGCAAAGCTTCATTCTTACCGACTGGCAGCTAGAAGCTGTAACTGATTCAGATAAATGAGCCGAACATTTGCTTTCGCTTATCTTTGTACACAACACACAAAACTGATTAAGGTTATTTTTAGTTTTCTCCATATAAATATTATCACAAACAAGTTTTTGAAAACATTAATTTAGGTGGTAATGATAAAGTCACAACTTGTAAGGAGTGAATAGAATAAATTGAGCCTTATTCTATTACTTAACACTTCTGGAAATTATTTGTTAAATTAATCCTAACTTAAGATCCAAATTTTAGAATTTAAGTTTGCTTGTAAAACATATCATATTCAGATCGTATTGTGCATACAAATATCCCAAAATCTCACCTATTATAAAGATTGTATTTTATCATGCAGAAAATAAGTAACGAGTAAGATGCAAAACAATTTTATACATCAGATCAAGCCATATTTCAGGGGAACTTGTAAAATGGTTACAATATATGTTCAATAAAATAGAAGCAACCCCC
>JAECUM010025767.1:0-28372 GCA_016617855.1 Megalonaias nervosa | reverse complement strand
AAAAAAAAAAAAAAAAAAAAAAAAAAAAAAAAAAAAAAAAAAAAAAAAAAAAAAAAAAAAACAAGGCACAAAAAACCAGCTCTTTAAATCAGTGTATTATCCGGGTATTCTCTGTTATCACTATTTAACTTAGTGTAACAATGATCATGAGGTCAATTGTCTAGACATACTTCTTTGTAAAGGCATATACTAAAATTGTATTGTTAAAGTACGTTCTGAACTATCGTAGAATCCATATAAGGACGACTATAGAACTGCATTGCTAAGGACTGCATCACGATAATACCGAATGCACATTCTTTTCATACTAGAAATTCATTCTTAATGAAATATTTTGAACCATTGAAATTGACGTAATAAGATTTACTAGAGTCTTTTAAAATACAGGAAAGCGAATTTTTTTAAAGCAGTAAGGGCTCATTGTCACATAACTTAGTAAGCTCTCGTTGTTTATATAACTTTGTCCACGTGTTTTATAGGTGAAAAATTACTGTAATGCGCCATACTAATTGCGGCCTCGAGGTCACCATTACCGCGATTCTGATAAGAAGCAAGCCTCCAATTGAAAATGTGTTGTAATATTTTTAGATTTTATCAACACTTTGCTATCATGGAATGTGTATGTGCCACTTGACAGGCTGACATATTGTGCCCATCTCATTCGTTCTCTCGTGATGTGTTTATGCCACTACAGTCTCCGTAACGTTATTGTCTACACTAATAGATACATTCCAAACATATGCCCTCGCATCCCATGCTCCGCCTCCCAGTTCTAAGGTCGATCTTAAAATCAAACACTTGTTATGCATCTGAGTCAAAAGTTTTAATTTTATTAACACAATGAATCAACTTTCCCTTTTAACAACATTTTCTATGACCTGTCAGTACTCTTGCCTATTTCTCAGAAGGTATGCAAGTTCAAAGTCTTGGGTCTAAATAAGGACGTCATCTCGCCTTCGAAAGGAAAAATTAATAGAAGCAATAATAAAGTAGTCACTCGACTCAGGAGCTTAAAACGCATTATCCCTTAAGTCCTTGACAACAGTCTTTTTATTGTGGGAGTACCCATTTCAACCTATGAGTGAAACATATGACTTTTTAATCAGGCAACGGTGCCTCAAGGTCCCAAAATACCTTTTAAGTAGATAGATATGCTATATTAAATCAAGTCACTGTTACTTAACAACAAATGTCCAACACCGAATCGGGTACTACATTGTCCAGTCAGAATTGTCCCGACAATGGATGCCTTTCATACTAACAAAATTGTTAGTTTTCTGTATCCGCTAAATAAGGATATAAAAATACGAATATATTTATCCCAGTTTCTCATAGTTGGAAACCTCGGGGAAAGATAACATTGCTCTCAGAAGTGATGTTTTGACCATCATCTGTTTCCGTTCACAAATTATTGCAAGGATATTTAAATGAACATGTAAGAGGATTGCTGTGGCCCAAGTGGAATGCAGTTGGGTTTTATTCTCTGATTACACACATGATTGCACAGGTTAGTTTTCGTAAATATTACTGTTTCTTAACGAGCACTAATAAAACCCTAAATAAATGGTTTTACCGTTAAGGTTATTTTCAGTAAGAAATCAGACTGGCGCATTATGGGTAAGGCATTTACTTTCACGTCCAGATAAGTAAAGGAATCAGTTTTTAACAGGTCAATAGATGTGTGTGTGTGTGTGTGTGTGTGTGTGTGTGTGTGTGTGTGGTGGTGGTGGGGGGGGCTGGATCTAAATACTCCTGTACACTAATAAATGTGTCTTAATTTACCGACACATTCTTCCAAATGATATAGATATGCTTTCTATATTTCATGTACTAACTTCACTATCGATATTGATGTATAGTACAATTAGCTATTGTAAGTGTATATTTCTTTCTATGGAAAGGTTAGGTAGCTTCCTTAGTACTGGTCACTATATTCTTACCAAACAGTTTTATTTGTCTTGAGTGTACTTCAAAATCAAACGAAATAAAATAATGAAGAGGGACTTATAATAATTGTCTTTAACAATCCTTTTTCAGTCCTACCTTTTTGTGGGTCACCTAGTATTCGCATACGCTGCAGCCTTTATTTTGTCGTTGGTCTTTGAATCACTGATAATGGGGTTGGAGAAGGTCATTTTTAATAGAGACAGGAAAAGCTAGTGACAATTGCCTACCTTTCTTAAGTGATTTATTGTTTTAAAATCTAATTTCAATACTCCACTTTTGGATATTGATACAGTCAAATCAGGGAGATATACTCGCATCAACAGAACATATAAGTTTTCTCCGAGGTATCAAAATAATGTGGAAATGTTGATCATAATACTCTTTGTCATGTACCGAATAAAAATGTCTTCCAATTTTTCTTGAGTGAAACACCTAAAATATTCTCCTTGTCTTTCATATTCTGGTTATTAAGGAATTCTAATGAACTTGGAGTCGCAACCACCCAAACAGTTTGGATTTTGTTGTTGTGCTTTATTCATATCGTTATAGTTTGTTTTTTGTATAAAAGGGCCAATTATAATTAAAATAACATTCTAAATATTTTGGATGCTTTCTGTGACTGTATGTCCTAATTAATACCTGATTTCTTTGGGAATGTGAGGGTCAAACTCAAAACTTAAGGTAACATTTGTTTTTTTTTTTGGGGGGGGAGGGGAGGCAAATGCTTTGCTTGCATAAATTTTCAAACATTTAAAGCGAAATATTAAAAAGATTCAAGGTTATAAGTTAAAACCATATCTGAGTCGTGTATGGGCAAAACAAATTCAGTGAAACAACTAAATCCTTGCAAAGATAGGGACCGATCATTCATTCATATCTTAAGATCAGTCTCTGGAATACATCTGCTATCAAAGTTTACAGTTGGATTCAGATATACTTCAAGAGGAAATAGTCTTTTGTAAAATCATTTATTGGAATTACTAAAACCTTATTGACCTTTGGATTAATATGTTTTGTAATTATTGGGAAATCATTCAAAGACATGTTCAATTCGTGTATTGTGGTACATCAGGACATTCAAGACTATCCGAATTTCTATACTTTTAGGACACGTAGGATTAATTAGCATTTAATTCACAGGATTGTAAATGTCTCTTAAACTTGCTGGTTTCGCTTCTTTCTGTTACACTGTTTAGGACCCATAGTCATAACAATTGTTACATTCTGTGTTAAACATTGCTCGTCTCAAACAGATGAGTAGCATGCATAACACAAACAACTTGCCCAATGTAATTTATAGTTAATCCCAACAGCCACTGAGACGTAAGCTTATTTACTGTTATAACTGCAAAAATAACTGAATCTGTTTAGGATGAGCAAAATTAAGGCAAATACTATTTCTATGAATCACCTATGGTGATTTATGTAATCGTCATATTTTCTGGGTACGGGTTAAATCACCAATACTGGCTAAAACTGCATGGGCTAATGCAGACCTAAGCTTGAACAAAGAGCAACTATTGAAGCATTTCATTCACGCACTTTTGTGATCTACGTGTGTCCCCATAAAGAAGGAGGTGCAAAATGAAAAACGGTTTGAAACAAGAACACGAGCATTTGAGATAACAAAATGGCCGAGAAAAGGAAAAAGAAAGAAAGAAATAAATAAAATCTACAACAGTATGTGAACGTTGTGTAGTAAACTATTGCTACACATAAAAGAATGGAAATCCTGTTTGAATATGTGCTTACTACATTTTTTAATTACTGACTGATTTACATATTTTTGTATGTGTGTCAAACTAGCAGCTTTTCTATATTTATTATTATAGCTAAGAAGTATCATAATGTGTATAATAAAATTGCGAAATGTTATTTCCACAAAGTATAGAAAGATATATACAAACCTGAGCACAATCATCACAAAAGGTATGGACTAATTTACACTTATTATGGTACTCAGACCATCTCAGTCAAGTGCAAAAAATAAAATTTTGCATCGATAGCGTTTAACCATACATATGAGATATTTGATTTGGAATTAATCTCTGCATTGCTGTCATTAAAAAGGTCGAATCTAAATCTTCCCCCTGCTTTTGTTTTAGCATAGACCCGGTAGATAAAATACCAGGCAGATTCTTTTTAGAAATGTTCGGAGAGTCTGTTAACGAGACCCATGCATAGCTGGGTTATACTTAATGAAATTTTTTCTTTCAACTTCTTTTCGTCCTTTACAAAGACTATTTTGGCCGCAGAATCTCCGAGTTTCATTATTACTGACTTTCTTGCTCCCGGATGTCTGGGAATTCTTTGGATGGCAAGTCTCTGATCCATGTCTTCACATGTAGTTTCTTTAACTAACTGAGCCAATGCGGATTTTAAATTTTCGTTTTATGACTGTAGACTGTTAAATAGTTTAACATTGTTTCTTTTGGAGTATTGTTTGTTCTGATTTGCTTCCTGCACTGCCTCATTTGATCTATATACTTTTGTTTGGAGTTAGTTCAAATTTACACTATTTGTGTTTGCATTTTCTAAAAGTTTCCACTGTTCATTTTCGAGCTCAACTGACTCCATCCTTTCGTGTAAATCTGTGAGCATATGCTTAATTTCTTGCTCCGATTCTCTTTTCAACTCTGTTGTCATTGTGGCAAACAATAGAGACAATTTATTCTATATCACAGTTAATTTAATTTCTTGCAAATCCCGCTGGATTTGTTTAACACCACTCGGTTCTACAGTATCAATAATTAGATTGCCTGGTTCTTGTTCTGCATTGGGAGTGAGTGTTTGTCTCTTGTATTGTACTGCATTTGGAGTTAGTCTTTGTTTCTTGTATTGCACTGCATTGGGAGGTTGTGTTTGTCCTTGCAAACTGAAGTTGAAGATTATCTGAACTGTTTTCTTGGTATTAATCTTGGTGCTAATAACAGAGCTGCAATTAAATTTAATTTGCTCCTCATCAGAAGTTAATCGATTAGTGTACATAAGCAGAATTTATAAATGTCTACAGCTAAAAACCTAGAAATACAACAGGGGCTCGTCTGAAATAGTCAGTATAGGTTCTAAAATATCTAAGTAATAATGCCATGGGCTTTGGTTCGTATAACTTAGAATTGCATATTGCACCGATATTCTGGGCAAACAAAAACGTTTTGATATTTCCATCGTCAATCCTTTCATCACATTTTAACTTATAGAAAACCCGCAAACACTTGAGATAAATGTATGTTAGCTTTCTGCTCTGGTGACCATCTAACATCATCTTGAAAATGCGTGGAATCAATACTGGCGACGCAATACATCAGTACTACGTATTTTAAAATACCTGGCGTGAGGATTTTAATTCCTAAGGGCCAAATTTATAAGACGACGTTGTTTTCGGCACTTAATAAAATGTTTGGAACGTATAGCTCAACATAGCTCATAAAAGGAAGGATCTTCGATGTTCCCTTTTCCTAATATGTCAATCTAATTTTCTATTTTTGTTGGTGCTATTTTGCTGTTGTTGCTTCTTTCATGTTGTATCGAGTACTCAATCAAAACACATTTGTCATTCCATCCCACCTCGGATCCGTATAGAAAACATTTTCTTGCTGGTGTAAAATCTCGAAATTTGTCACAGGGAGTCCTTAGGACATTATTTTGTAGATGCCACCTCACCTGAAGCTGGACATGTGGATCTATATGGCGAGATCGTACATGTCCGTCAACACACTAGAGGAATCTCATTGATAAGAGTTTTGTCAGATTACGCTCTATATTAAGCTTTTTCTCCTTTCAGGTAGGTTTTGTTCTAGATAAATTAAAGGCAGGCCTGTTTCACAAGTTTCACATCGGTGCAATATCTCTACATATTTTAAGAGAAATATCACCTTCTCTGACTACAGCATCACAAGTTTGGTGATCGTGAGACCGCAGGGGACTATCAGCGGACATATTTGAATAAAGTAAGATAAATCCTAATCTTGGTATGCTCATGCTGTATCTTCATATTAGTCTGGTTAAAATACAGGAAGAACAGCGCCCCCTTAGGGATTGCCTACATCAGATGTATGCGATGGGATCCTATCCCTTGAGTATGGGTTGTAATCGCAGAGATTATGACGTCATATTTTTTTGTGAAGCGTAAAATTAATGGGAGGTTAGTGTACAACTAAGATGATATACCAACATTTGTCCACACTAAAATAAATTATACTTCTTCCTGTAATGTTTGTTTTCGTCATTAATTTAATTTATTTGACTTAACAGTCACAGTGTCGTCAAGCACACCAAAAATGCTAAGCGCCTCTTTTTCGTTTCATTTAGTTTCTTACCCAAGGTATGGTTTGGCTTTCCATTGATAAGCGAGGAAAGCAGACGTGGGCCTAATGGACCAGATTAAAAGCTTAAATGTCTTCGTCAATGGACTCAGGACACATTTATTACTTCAGGGTCAGTTCCCACGAAGCTAGACCCAATATATATTTAGATTATTATTTCCTCTCTTCCTCGGATGGTAGTCCTAAGCTTAGATTTATTCATTCCTGGTATTTATATAGGTAATTGATAATTCTTTAGAATATATGGATTATGATGTGGTTGTCTGCCTCTAGATTGGCAACAGTGCATAATGAGTAATCTGGCACTAACGCCTACCCGGAAGTGAAATTTGTCACCCATGCCACATTGGCTTCTTTACCGTTCAGCCTCTCAAAAATGCCGGCTAATTTATGATATAGAATTCACCGTGAGTTTATAATTGAAGATACTTTAGACTAGTATATGATTTAGTATAATTTGGACACACTGAGAAGTTCCGTACTGACGAATTAATGTAGAAACTATATAGATAAAATAACTGCGGCATGCGTCCTGATGATGTTTTGCCAAAAACAAACTGACTTTGATGGTCATTGGTTATAGCCTGTACCAGACAAATGGCCATATCTAATATGGTTTGATTAAGTCCATGCATACCGTATATAACATCATAACGTTAATTCTATGTCATACACCCAGCTTTAAATAGATTTGGAAAAGTCTACAAACAGACAACGACATAATAATAGTATCGGATATTAATTTTAAGGTCAAAAACGTAAATTACAAAATTTCCTAAGTTGAAGAAAATAAAAATAATACTATTTTATAATAATAAAAGAAATAATATGACAACAAAACTTTTCACTTTATTGAAATAAGGCAGTTAAAGCTCATTCCTTTTCGTTCCCGAGATTTTGTTGTATAAAAGCAAAATAACAAACACCCAACGGCCCATTTCAGGGCCACCCACCTCTTTCGAAAAGAGACTATGTTTGCCAAAATCAATTAAAACTCAATATCCATTTTTCCCCCATGTTTAACGTGTGTGAGTGCGTGAGTGTAGGTCCTTATTATAAAATCAAAACTAAGCGATACTTACGTTTTTCTTTTTGGCATATTGTCAGGTACAAATTTACAATCCAATTTCATAACACATCACTTTAAAAAGTTCATTGTTCTTCTTTGTACTTTCACTCTCTCCTTTTTTGAATTCTTTCAGTGTCACAAGTTTTCTCTTCTTCTTCCTCACTTTCGTCTCGTCTTCATTTCTACTATTTCTTCTCTTTCTGGACGTGTCTGGGTTTTTCCTTTTTGGAGGGTACCTCTTCCTCCTGTTCGGTACCCTTCCCCTTTTCCTTCTGCTCCTGTTGTTTCTTAGGGCAATCTGAAGACCAATGTCTTTTCTCCTGACAATGCTAGCAGGTATCTTGACCTTTGTATCTTTTAATGCCTCTCTTGCTTTAACGTTGTGGACAATCTGCAGCCCAATGCCCGTTCTTCTGACAGATATAGCAAGTATCATGACTTTTATCTCGAACGGAGGGGGAGTAGTCCGTCGGTTTCTCTGAAGAAAACATTTGTATGACACCTCGCAAAGCTCTGATCAGAAGTTCGATCTGTGTTGGCTCTTCTATCTTTCTGGTCGGATTGTGAGTGAAATGACTACTTCAAGGGAAGACACCGACCCTTTATATAGGGAAGACACTGGTGTTACATTGATATAAAGGTGACCATGACGTTTAAAATGTAGTCATTTGACTTTTTACACTTAAGATGAAACAAACACATCATTTCGTGAAGAAAGAAGAAGAAAGTAAGAGGCAGAAATGTGATCTATCGCCTCGCACAGTAGCTGAAGTCTTGGTTCAAATTTATGCCAGCGATTTTGAAGATGACATGAGTGAGCCAGAATCCAGACCCAGAGAGTCTTCGTCAAACCAAAGTTCACCACCAGTAACCCAAACGCTGGTCTAGAAAATTTAGAACCACGGCCTACACGTACACGGTGAAATTTAAAGAGTTCAAGTCCGACGTGCCGCTGGAGAAATCAGAGGGGTTCATCACCGATGTGTGGGATTCTTTGTTAACCAAACTGAAACAGCAATGTCGAGCCAAGGAAGAAGATCGCTTGACACTTTCCATTTATCACGACAGTGTGAAGTCCCCTGTTTGGATCGAGTTTAGCAGACCATCAGAATTGACACCCTCCAAAGTCATCGACAAGATTCAACACGTTCAGCAGTCCAACGACAAGTTTCACATCACCGATGGTAAAGCGACACTATAAATGGCCCATGTTTCTCTTCCCAAATGGACCGGACAACGCAAAAAGGTATTATTGGTGGTATAACTTGGCAGCACCAAGTGCAGCATTGTCCAAATTAACAACACTCAAGACAAGATGAATTTAGCCAGGGCCATCGTAGTGGGACGAACGAATGCAAACAAGAACGAGACGGTAGAATGGAAAAAACCCTGGAAAACTATTCGACAATCGGACAGAGCCAAACAACGAAGAGAAGCAGAACTCCTTTACAGCAAGCTGGCCTATCTAAAGACACCCCCCTGCGGCATTCCTGAAATGCAAATAATGCAAGACGTCTTGGCTCCATGCTACACCTTGAAAGTACACCCTCAAGAAATGCGAGGACCTCTGTTGTTTCGAGGCAAAAATTTCAAAGACGGAAAATACGTTCACGCCTATCATCACGATGAACATTTCGATGCTATTACCAGTATCACCGCATTACTGGGAAACGGTTATTGCTGCGAGAAATGTGACTGTGGCTATCACAATCGAGAGCAACACAAGCATTGTAAATCAAAATGTGAGGTATGTTTGGCCTCTAAACTGTGCCTTGACGAAGGACAAGAACGAGTGCGTTGCCCTGCTTGTCATCCCACTTTTATCAGCCCTACCTGTTAACAACATCTGAAGACGCAAGGTTCACAGCAGAAAAGTGCTTGCCAACTCCTAAGATTGTACCCTACCTGGGGATAAGTGATACGTAGCAATAATGCCAAGGCTCACATATGTTCAGGAAAGAAACGACGTCACATTTGTCACCAAATCGTTGACTTGGAACACGAATTCTAAATTCAAAAATACCAACCCGAATAGGAGGAAGAGGAAGAAGAAGATGACCAGAAGAAGAAAGGGAATTCATATTTTCGATTCCTGAATGCATTAAAGAGACCGGCATTCACATTCCTAATTTCTGCGTGGCTCACTGAGTGTGCGAGAAAAGTACATCCAAGAGCCTATCTTTAGTCATTGCCCTCACTGCAGCAAGATTCCTGGAGGACGTGAAAAAATCTTTCGGGAACCAAACACTCTGGCCGACTTTGCCCAATAGATCTTAGACCCTGTCAACGAGACATAGAGCCAAGAGGACATCGAACATTACGGAGATTGTCATCGCTATGCCACGGTGATGGCGCACAATTTCTCGAGATCATATGGACAGTTTTTTCTGAAATACTATATGGAACAAAGCACTGAATGGCCTAAACTCACCTTGAACGGAGCCTAAATCATCTCCATGAAAGTGGAACGAGTGCAGTTTGAAGATTCGATGAGTTACTTGGCCATGCCATTGAGCCGAATGCCTAAAACGTTTGAAATGACAGAAATCGCTAAAGATTTTTCCGCACTTTTTCGATACCCCATTTGCCTGATGCTAACTATTACGACCACGAGAACATGCGCACCGAGCAACGCGAAGCTTTCTACTCTTGGTACCACTCTCGCGCCTCGGACCCTTTCGACTTTCAGGAAGAGATGTTAAGTATTGTCGATCCGACGTGAACATTTTACGGCGTTGCTGTGAAAAATTTCGAGAATTGTTCATGGAGCACTAGGGATCGATCCTTTGGAAAAAGACTGCACCATTGCCAAAGCGTATTCCTTAGTGTACCGCAAACGATCAATGCCCGAGAAGACCTTGGCTGTCATCCGTCCTCAAACGACAAACTTTGTCAAACGTCAATACTCGGTCAAAGCCCTACATTGCCAAAACATTAATTGTGCGACAAGGAAGACAAATGGATCCAACATGCCAGAAACAGAGGAGACGAAAAGAGCATAGGAACGTATTCGGTGGATTGTTGGGACTTAGAAAACCCCAAGATCGCGTACGAGTTTAACGGGTGCTTATTTCACGGATGTTCCATCTGTTAAGCTCAGTTTTTCCAACGTACCATGGAAGACTTGTACGAGGCCACTTGTTAGCGGAGTTTAAAAATAGAACAGCAAGGATAAAAAGTGGTGGAAATGTGGGAACACGAGCAAGATCACCATTTGAAACACAATCCCGAGTTTAAACGCATAGTGGAAACTAACAAGCTGGTGGACCCTCTGAACCCCCGGAACAATTTGTGCGGATGAATGACGAATGCCACCTGTTTGCTGTACCACGCCGACGAGGAGAAAGGAGAAGAAATCAGATACTTGGATGTGTGTTCGTTGTATCCTTACGTGTGCAAATATTGACACTTTTACGCAGGGCACCCGCAACTACTAACGGAACACATCGGCCTGACAACATTCGACAATACGAAGGATTGATTAAATTTAAAGTCTTGCCTCCAACGGAATTGTACCATCCCGTTTTACCTCACCATTGCCAAGGAAAACTGATGCTTCTCTTGTGCCGTACTTGTACCGAAACGTGCAATCAAGACCAACCTTGTCAGCACACCCAGGAAGAACGCGCCTTGACAGGAACGTGGGTCAGGGTGGAATTGTATAAAGGTCTGGACCTGGGATACCAATTGTTGGAAGATTATGAAATTTAACACTTTCCCAAGAGAGAATAGTAAAACAAGAATGACGAGACTCAGAAAGGCATTCTTGCGGACTGCGGGGATATCTTTCTGAAACTGAAACAAGAAGCCAGCGGCTATCCTCCCTGAAGACCAAAAGAAATTCAAAGAGAAATACTTGGTGCAGGAAGATATCACTTTAGACCACGTGGAGAAAAACGAAGGTCGACGATCGTTTTCCAAGGTGATGTTAAATTGTTTCTGGGGCAAAATGGCACAACGACCGTATTTATCTATGACGGAGTATTTGTCCGATCCTTTCCGCTACTTCCAAATGATTCCCTACAAAATCAAATGCATGAAACACGTGGACTTCTTTCGTGAATTCTTGATCCTAGTCAAGTGCGAAGAAGAACTGGACTTTGCACAAGCCGAAGAATTTGGAAATGTCATCATTGCGGCTTACGTGAGAGGTCATGCTAGTTTAAAATTGTACGAAGCTTTAGAACTGTTAGGAGATCGTGTGTTCAATTTTTTAACACGACAGTTGCATCTACATGGATTGACTGGGTCACCGGCACCCTGACATCGAAGGAGACCGTTTAGGAACCTGGACGGACGAGCACCCCAACGACAAGATTCTAAGTTTTGCTAGTGGCGGTCCCAAACATTACGGCGACGAATACCGAGACCCCCAAGGAGAAGTGCACACCGAGTGTAAAGTGGAAGAATTGACTCTCAATTACAGCACCAGTAAAGTGGTGAACTTTGGAGTATTGGAAGAAACCTTGTAGTCTGGAGAGGATCAAGATATTAAAGTGACCACCTACCAACCTTACAAGTTTGTACGTTTATCCAAACACCAAACGTCAGTCGGCTTTTGGAAAAAGTGTATAAAATCGTGTAACAGAAGCGAGTGCGACTTCCAATCACTTCACATTTCCGTACCGACACACTGGTATCAAAAATGGTTCTAAGACGATAGCCACGAAGAAGAAGGATGACTTCAACAGAGCAAAAAATCGATCGAGGTACCCATTGAGAACTCCGGGTTCAAACAATACAATCTTCCTGTCTTCTTGCCTGACTATTGTGATTATGCCTGATTATTGTGATTGTGCCAGTCGATTGGAAACATTTAAAAAATGATCCACGGATGGGGAAGGATTACCTACTTCGAATGTTTGAGCTGGAACAGGATTTGTCTACTTGAGACCTGAGGCTGGATTCGGATACGAAGTACAGTGTTTCAATTGTGGTCTGAAGTTGAGTATGGATCGATGTATCTATAAAGATTCAGCTATTGTAGAACATATCCGATTGTCTCCGCACTGTCTTTATCTTTCTCTGGCCTTTCCACCCATCATACTACGGTACATGTATGACAGTAACTTAGAGGAGGTAGTACCGTTGTACAGGAAGAAAAAAAGGAAGACGTCCAAAACTAGGCATAAAAAAGGAAAAATTTACAAGCTCGAGACTTCATTACTACTAGTATAAAAAGGGAGAACAGCCAAGACCGATAGTTCATTGTAACTACAAATACCGAGCGAGAAACAGACACCATTTAAGTTCGGTGATTCTCAAGTATAGTGCGATGCTGTAACTTGCGATGGTAGGAATGCCGTACGCTATGACCTCAGCGATTCAGTACCACATCATGGGAACTTTGCTATGACTACTACTACAACTACAACACTAACCATGAAAAGTGATGGTCTGCGTGTCAAATCTGACGGATGCGAAAGCGATGCCACTCGTTATTGCACACCTTATCACTTTACTGGTTTTCATTGTCGATGCCATCCTCCACGTGAAAACATGCGACTACTACCGTACTCTCATCGAAATGAACTTGTGAAAGATAAATATTCGTTTCCTGTGCGTTTGTCTGAATACTGCGACTTTGAAAGTCGATTCCAAACCTTCCAAGGAAAATGGCCTAAATATCTGGGAGGACCTACCCGGAAGAATTAGCCAGAGCCGGACTTATCTACTTGGGCGAAGGGGATAAAGTCAAGTGTTTCAGTTGCAGTGTCACTACACGAGTGGAAACAGAAAGATTCTGCTTACCTGGAACATGCTCGATGGTCTCCTCACTGACACTACCTACCTTTAGTGGGTCGACCTCGGTAATCTCATGATGGATACTTTACAAGAGAATATTTGTGGTTTGCCTGTGGAGTTGAGAGAACGCATTTACCGAGAGGCTGTCAAAATACAAGTTCGACGCAAAGAACAATTGCATCCGTTACGTCACCAATGTTTAAACTACTGGTACCTGAATGGTATAAGAGGACTGATTAATTTGAAAGTGTTTCAGTGGTCAGATATTGTTCAACTGACCGAGGACCACAAAACTTTGGTTGCCACTCACCCTACTTCTTACAAGTTAACGATACTACTGCGAATTCCAGAGGATGAGTTAGAGGATTACCAAACTCCTTTACACGAACAAATCTTGATTCAAGGGGAAACGTCTGTGCGACCTGTGGTGTGTGAACTAGTGACTGAACTATTTGGATACGTCGACGGAGTACGATTTCTGTGCAAAAAGTACATTTATTACCGCCGACAAAAAGAGGCATAGAGACTTTGCTACCATGCCACGACCTTTATCATTAGTGATAAAACAATTGCTGTGGAAGCAAATCAATGACAGTATTCAGACTGTGGTGGATTACCAACTCTTTTTACAAGCATTACATCCATTGAATTTGGGTCGTCATGTTCTTTGTGTCTTAGTGACTTGCTTTCTGGGATTTTGTTTACCAGCCGATCTCTTGTGGGCTCGATACGATCTGTGCTGTGAGGCACCACCAAAACCATGAGGGTGGTATCTTTAAATGTACACGAGAAACCTACTCTGTTAAAAGCCTTGCGCTTTCATCTGCAAACTTCTCGACCTCTCATTGAAGAAAAGTTTCTTTGGGAAATTTTAGCCACTCCGGATACTTACGAAGACGTTTGTATAGCTTGTTGGTTACACTCTCACTGGAAAGATGTACGTGACTGGAAAAGTCTGTGTTCGAGGCTTGGACGAAAGAAGTGGCTTACATTGCCCACGATTTGTGTTATGCATTCAAAAGAAAAAGTTAACTTAAAGTGTCCAGTGAAAACAGTAACTATTAAACCTGTGATAACTGCAGTGCCAGAAGATCCCGACACCGAGGGAAACCACTCCATTCAGGACAGGACCATCATTGATATGGACATCCCCACAAGACCATTTCGGGAGGACCCCTGTGTGACTGTGCTAAGTGTAGAGACTCTAAGAACATTACAAACTGTCTCTAGGATACTACACCTTCGTCACCAAAAATGTTGTACAGTGAATTGTTTATATTCCACCTTGATCATTTTGAAGTGTATTATATCGAAGTACTTAACCGTTTGGCTCTTATGCCTTTTTGTCTTTCGTGTTCCATTTTAAAAATGTTTTTGAAATAAACGTGTCCTGAAAAAATTATAAAATATCTTTTCTTGTCTGTCTTAGTTTGAAAAGTGAAATTCTCTGCGCTATGGCTGTCTTTGCTGTCTCTGCCCCCTCTACCACCACTTTCAAAGTCATGGACGAAAACTTAGACTGTGCAAGTTGGGAGGCCTTATATCGCCGCCATACCTTTAACTTGTTAATTGCTGGACCGAGCTGTTCAGGGAAAACCGAATCTGTCAAACGTGTGATCAAATATAAACATTTTTTGATCGATCGTCCACCTCAACGTATCGTGTGGTGTTACTAAGATTGGCAATCGGCGTGCGGCCTCCTGCGATGAAAGCCCATCGTCTTTGTGGAAGACATTTCTGGCGAGGACGACGTGATGGTGTCTGACACCAGTCAAACTTATCTGGTCATCTTCGACGACATGTTTGGAGAAGACGAAGAAGAAATTAAACTGTGGTTTAAAGGGCATCATCTTAATGCCAGTGTCATTTACATCACCCAAAATTTGCTTCAACAAAGTAAAGCCGATCGCATCATCAGTCTCAATCCTCATTACTCGGTCTTGTTTAAAAGCCCTAGAAATAAATCGCAAGTGCAAGTGTTAACCAGACAGTTAGGAACTCCTTGGCTGAGTCATGCGTACGACGATGCCACTCAAACCCCTCACGCCTATTTACTCGTGGATTTAAAATCCACGACCACCGATTATTTGCGATTTCGTGCCCATCTGTTTCAAAACTCGTGGCAAGACGGAGGGCTTGTCGTGTACACGTCCCCATCGACTTAATAAAAAAAATATAAAATCCTCGGACACTTTTTGTCTGTCTCACACATCATCAACATGACATCTCTTCAGACTCATCTTCCCGTCAAATTGATTCTTGCCTTGTACGGCATCAGTCGCTGACAAAATCCACATATATATGCTCGTGTCTCAGAAGCAAGTCTCAGAGAAGTCATACAATGGTTTATGGTGGCAGAACGTGAATTACTGCAAAGCATCATTCGCATTCCACATCAAACCAAACGCTTTTTCGACAGAAGGTATCCTTGAGGCAACTAGCAGATCACCGCATCGACACTCAAACCAGAAAGCAAATCATTTTGAAACCTGGAGGTAGCGGTTCTCTAGGAGGTGACATCATACACTCCCTCCTCAAATGGGATCCCAATGCTCCCAAAGACATCCCCAAGAATAAAGCCACTCCCGGACTCAAAGGTACCCAGAAGAAAAAGAGCAGGCCACAGCCTAAGAAAAAGAAAAGACCGAAAAAAAAGAAAAGTCCCCAGAAAAGAGCACAGAAAACAGCATCTACCCGCGAGAGAGGCACTTCGGCCAGGGCGCAACCTTACATCCCCAAACCACAACCGGCAGCGACGGTGACCACGTCTCCAGTAGCCTCAGGTTCTTCCCCTTCCCCGCTGCTAGTCGTACCAGCCAAGCACAATCTGACACCCGTTCTTCTCCATTTGATGAAACAGTGGAAACCCGTGTCTCCAGGAATTTCTCTTCCAGCGGTGACACCCTGCACCTCGTTAGCCGCTGCGGCAGCTGTTCAAAAAGTACCTGCCCCCAAAATCATTATCCAGGAGAGATAGGACATGTTACAGAGTTTACTGGATTAATCCAAGCAAGTACTGTCCCGATTCAGTCGGTTGAGAATCCCTCCAAGACGCGTGATGTCTGTGGTCAAGTTGATACGAAGTAAAGGCAATCAGTGGCGACGCATTCCACTATTAAAAAGACTCTGGGCAAACGATGGGTATCAGTCTTTTTGTGCTCCTGAACGCCAAAAAGTGTCCCCTAACAGAATTGCACATCAACACCATCGTCGTTTTCCTGTCCAAAAAGAAAATGGAAAAAGAAAGGGACAGTGTTTTCATCCGAAAAATCGCTTAGCCAAGCATCGACTTCTACCCCAGAAAAGACCCCATCGTCCAAATGGGAAGAGGAGCAAACAAAGGGGAGGATTTTTTGGCACTGCAATGGTAGAACATATGTTCAAACAGTTTGGTTTTCCAAAAATAATCCAACAATACACCCCAAAAAATAAGATAAAAGGACGCGTGTGAAGCCATGGACTTCAGCGTATTTTGTGTTCCTGAACGCCACAAGATGTCCTCTAAGAGAAAAGTGCACACCACCCCCATCGTCATTCTCCTGTTCAAAAAGGAAAAGTAGAATGAAAAGGACAGTCTCGTCATCCGAAAAAACGCTTAGCCAAGCATCGACGTGTACCTCTGAAAAGACCCCATTGTCCAAAGAAAAAGAGGAGCAACCAAACTGGAGGATTTTTCGGCGATATAGGAAAAAGATCGTCACATTTTTGACGAAGCTTTAGTCCTAGAGTTCGTCAAAAGATTGGTTACACACCCTTTGACCTGCTCCAAAAATAAAATAAATGGGCGTGTGACAGGTCATGGACGTCAGAAGCCATCCCTCTTCTACCCCAAAAGGAAATAAAAGGAAAGGACTGCCTTCTCGTTGAGCCAATATTGGGACGTGTTTTCCGTCCTGTCCAAAGCCCCATTCACCCATGCAAAAAACAAATGATTCAAACCGCTTCCAAAGACGTCATCGATATCGTGCGCAAATGTTGTCTGAACGTCTTGAAAGGAACGATACCTTTGTCTCAACATCAGAAATAATGCTTAGCTATGCATCGACACGTTCTTCGCCAAATGGTCCGAAAGAAAATACCCATCCGTCAAAAGAAAAAGATGTTGGTACAACACAAGGGATTTGTGCACCTGTTGTTAGCACCCATACTCAAAGCCATATTGGCACCACTTATTACGGGACTCTTGGGAGCTACTACTTCGCAAATGGCTCCAAGGTAGAAAGGATCAAGAAGATAAAAGGGGTCTCTGGGGTGAAAAGATCTCAGACCTGACCTTTGGAAACTGATTGAAGGACGAAACCTGACTTTAGTGCCTTACAAACCATGGATGGAATTCCATCGTTGGTAAGAAAAACGGACCCCGCATTTACCTCAAAATCCTCATTTGCCAAGATGTCCCAGTTACAGCACGAATTTCAATCCTTGAATGGTCTCAGCGATTTGTCAGAAACAGGAAAATAGCGTCGGTACGGTCAAGTGTTGCATCGACTTCTTCTCTTGCACCACAATGCTTTAGACGAAACAGCTCCACTTACTCTGACAGATTTTTAGACCCTGATGAAAATTCCATCACCGACACCACCAGCAACTCCAGTGACCAAGCACGAGATGACTTTCAAACACCGTCCGAAGCTCCCATCACTAGAAACACTGCAGCTTCCTTGTTGGACCCTTCCCCCACACCCCAACGAAAAGAACCTAAAGCTTGGGTTAAAAAGATGTTGTCCACTCCTCCTTCGACAAAAAATCAAAACGAAAGAAGGAACACCAAGAGTGAAAAGAGAAAGGAATACAAAAGCCATTCCTTTACCACCACCACCACCACAACTACCTCGATTTCTACTCGCGTGGCACGTCGGACACGTAAAGCCGTTTCCGAACCACCACCTCTCCCCATCCAGAGTAACATCAGTGATGAGTGGGTGACTTATTAAAATAGAAAAAAATTCCTGATGGATAATGTGTTAGCCAGCATTGACTACGATCTAGCCTATTCTGCAGGATACGGAGGAGTTCAGAAATTGTATCGTGCTGCCAAAACTCGACTCCAATGAGCCGTTTACCTCAAGTGCAACGATTGTTACAAGAACAGACCACGTATACCTGACACAAACCCATTCGACGAAAAATTTTCAGAAATCGCACGTGAGTGGAAGGCATCGATCATCAATGGCAAGTCGATTTAGCCGATGTCTCTGATTTGGCCACCTACAATCGTGGCTACAAATATTTATTTTGTGTCATCGACGCTTCTTGCAAATTTGTCTGGGTCGTGCAATTGGCTTCCAAAATCGAGCACTGACTTAGTGTGAGTCCTAAAACTGGTCTTGAAACAAAGTGGTCGACACTCCCTTCGATGGCAAACCGACAAAGGCAAAGAATTTCTGAACCAAGCTTTCCAAAACAAATTAAAGAAACGAGACATTCATTTTTTTACCACCATGAATCCCGAAACCAAAGCCAGCATCGTGGAACGTTTTCAACGCACTTTTAAAGAACGCATGTGGAAATATTTTACGCATCAAAACACTCTCAAGTACATGGACATCTTACCGCACCTTTTCCAAGCGTAAACCAATCTTACCATCGAAGCATCGGATGTGCCTCCCAAGAAGTGACTCTCGACAACGAAGTGACCGTCTTTGAGCCCCAGTTTGGTACGTCCCCGACGGCGGCTGCCCCCAAGAAAGGTGAAGTGTTGACGGCGGGTGATTGGGTGCGCATTGGCAAAAACAAACGCACTTTTGACAAAGGTTACTTATCCAACTGGACCACCAAATTATTTCGTGTCACTTGACGTGTGCGCGTGCGTCATCCTGCCGTCTATAAATTAGAACACATGAACGGGGAAAGTGTTAAAAGGAACGATTTACCTTCCGGAGTTACAACGCGTGATCATAAAGGAAGTGTACGACATCGAAAACATTCTCGATCGAAGAACCCGTAAAGTGGGAAAACGACGTGTCAAAGAAGTCAAAGTACGTTGGAAAGGATATTCGCCCAGTGTTGATTCTTGGATCGACGCTTTGCAAGTCATCGACTATAAAAAGAAATGACCATCATGCCCTTCAACACAGCCTCAACCACTACAGCAGTGACCACTCCTTCTCCCAGATCTTCAAAAGCAACCTTTGTGGGTGTGGTATGAGATTATGTGCATAAAACGCAAATCGTCTTTTACTGCCAAATCTTTGTGGTATATTGTGTCATCGGTGCTGCCATTGCCAATTTGAGTTTGCAACAAGGAGACAAACAATTGTGGACCATTTTACTGAGCAGTTGCATCGGTTTTCTTTTCCCCAAATCCTTCCCTGAAATACTCTAACGGTAAGAAAGGGAGTCTTGTGCCCAACGTCAATCACCCTCCGAACAGTCACCACCCAAACAACAACAACAACAATCCTCTTTTAGACACTCCTCTGACCTCCAGCGACCACTCGGACAGCAGAACACTGGAATTATGAATAACCAAGTTTACTTAACTTTACCCAGTGACAGTTGCATGGATGTGTTTCCCCACAATATTTCGTGCTGTTTCACGGCCAAATTACCTCAGGCTATTCAGTTGGATTACGAAGCCCATTGGGATCTGGCTTTGGTCGAAATTATTCATTCCACACAAATCCTAAACATCACTGAAAAGCAAATCTTTTTTGAGGTCGAAATTCAGGACGACCAAGTGCAGCAATACTTGATTCAAAACGAAAATATAGATACCTCTAATAAACGACAAGTGTACCCCCATACTCCACGGTTCATCTATATGTTGAGAATTCCCCGAGGCTATTATTTTAGAGGTCAACATCAGGTGAACACGATTGCTACCAATATTTGGCACAGCCTTGGAGAAAGCCAAAAGAAAGTGTCAAGATCAAGTACATTAAAGGAGCTCGTCGCCTACTGTTGAAATGTTCAAATTAGAAAATATTGGCCTTTAGATGTTTTGTTTGATATTTTTGGTGTTGACCTCAACATGCTCACAGGTAACAATATACCGCTTATTGCCAGCAACTTGAATTTTGCGTAGTTTTTTCGTTCCACTGTAGAACTGAACTGAGGACTGAATTTAATTTTTGTGCACTCTGATGTGGTGATGTACAACGTGGTGGGACACACCTCCATACCGTTACTGCGTGTTATTCCTTTCAAAGTGGATTCTGGAAACACCTATCACGTTCACCGCGTATTTGTACATCCTCACTATTTGCTCGTCAGTAAGTTGTATTTCGACAGTGTTAACATTACTATAAAAGCAGATCTTGGGACAAAATATTACATTCACTAAAAGAAAAATTACAGTGAAACTCCATTTTCGAAAATTATTTTCTAACGACTTGTAAGTCATGTATCCTGTGTACCGAGGAGTCGCTCGATAGCGAGGACATGGTTTAGGAGATATGCTGAAATCGACGTTTCGTTCGGTAGCCCCCGTTTTGAAACTGATGGTGACACGAGATTGCACGCCCTGAAAGACGCCACTTTGATGCAAGGCAAAGAATTTCTCCAATATGTCATCACTGACAAACAAAACCCCAAATAAGCTAACTTGAGAGCAGGAAAAAATGTCTTGCTTATATCTGGGAAGGACATTTTGGGCCGAAACTCCTATAAATGCCCTGGACGCTGCCGAGTCGGGCATTCCTGCTTCCCTGACAGCACAACATGGGCAAGGCAGCAAGAGACGACGACGAAGACACCCCTCCAGAGGTATTCACACCCCCAGAGCTAGAAAAACCAAGAAAAGAAGAACCGTCAGAGAATTAGACGTTTCTGATTATTAAAAAACAAAGAGAGAGAAAATTTGATGCACCGAGAGTATTGCGCATGTTCCAAGTCGGAACTGGCTCCGTTTGCCATGCCAGCTACCAATATGACGATGCAAGCATCACAATGAGTAGAATTTCATCCTGTCTCCTCTGTCAAGGACTCAGGATCAGTCCCTATCGAGTTTGAATCAATGGACAGCCTTAGATTACATCGATCTGAATAGCAGTTACTTATACCTGAAATTCAAAGTTCTCGATGCAGATGGAAATCCGATAGACTGCAATGAGTAAGTAGCTTCCGTCAACAATTTCATGCATTCCTTGTTAAGTGGAGTGGATTTGTATTTGAATAACAAACTGGTCAGCAGCAGCAATGATACTTATTATTACCGAGCGTACATAGAAAATCTCATGACGTACGGAAAAGATGCCAAAATCACCCATCTATATTCCTGCTTGGTATGGAAACCTGACACAGCGGAGAAGAACAAGTTTAACAGCACTATACCTGCTGGTGAAAACCAAAATGTGGGATTGATAGAGTGCCGAACAAAATCCTGCAAGGACGTAGTTAGAACTGATGAATCGTTTGCATTTTGGACATGTGGTTGCAAGAGAAGTGTTTGTTGAACGGTGTGGATTTCTGCCTGAGACTGAATCCAAGCAGTACCGCTTTCCTTTTGATGGCTACTGCTGCCGAGTAAAAAACCAAAATCGAAGAAGTCCGACTTTACGTACCACGTGTGGAAGTGTTACCTAAAGTGGGAAACGACATCAGTCACAATTTGGGCAGAACGACTGCCATGCATCCGATACGACGCGTGGAAGTGAAAACATTCACCATTCACAGGGGACAGCGGTCTATGATCGAAGATCATCTGTTCCAAGGACATTTACCCAAACGTTTAATCATTGGCATCGTTAGCAATGAAGTCTTCAACAGATCGCATGGAAAAATCCTTTCCAATTCATCACTTTGACGTGTCCAAAATCGAAGTCAGTCGCGATAGCAATACTATGTGTACCAGGCTCTACGAACCTGACTTTAGTGACGAGAAGAAGAATTACTTAAGGTCGTACTTGTCCCTGTACGAAGCCACTGGACAGTTAGGAACCAACACCAGCTACAGCATTACGTACGACGATTATGCAGGAGGTTACTCTTAGTGGGCTTTTGATTTCACTCCTGACCAAGGCAGCGACGAGGGAGATTTCAACACTAGAAAATCCAGCCAGATTCGTGTGGAACTTCAGTTTATAGAAAACCTGAAGGAGACGGCGAACGTCATCTTGTATGCCGAAGTCGACAATACGATAGAAATCAGCAATTTGAGAGAAGTAATTCTAGACTAATGGAAGCTATGGAAGACACTTATCCCTCTTTGAATGGTACCGAATCTTTAGAAATGGATTGGTAGGTTACCGTGGAAGTAGAACCTAAAGACAAAGACGAAGAGAACATGGTAATGTCCAGATAGCCAGAACAAGAACACCATTAGTTTCCTGTTATGCTACATATCTGGCAGAAACCATTATAATGTTGATCAAGAAGGTTTGCTATGGATGTCAAAACGATCATCCCAATCAAATTCAACACGATAAATGTCTGATGATGAGTCAAGAATATCTGGAGGACGCTTGGGGTCTCATCTCGGAAGAAAGTGTTGCATCAGTGGCATAAAGACTTATGTGATTATTCTTTCCCTCCATTAACTTATCTAGAAATCCATCGGATCGAATCTCCCTTGACCCAGAGCACGGAGACGAAGCGAAGAGACGACTACTTGACAGAGATTTTCAAGGAAAAAGTCAGAATTGAATTGATGACTTATCATTACCAGTGAAAGAAGAACAAACAAAATAAAAGAAAACAAAATGGATACCTGGCAACTTTATTACCTTTGGAAAAACAGTTCGTACACCGCTTCTTGGAATCCTGTCGTGTGCGTTAAAGATGAACTTCCTCATTGCAAACCTAAAGACCACCAAGCTTATGCCATCAACACGGACGACAGTCATCTCCCAGGAACCCACTGAGTTGTTTGATTCGTATGGATTACCACCTTTGGAAGACAACATCATCGACTTTATGAGAAGAAATGACTAGACGACTCGCATCAGTAAGATGAAATTACAAGTCAGATATTCCATGGTGTGTAGACAATATTGTGTGTATTTTCTGCATCAACGGAGTCTTGGATATCCGTTAGAACATTTAGCTACTTATTTTGATCGTGACGAATCTAGAAACGATAAAGAAGAAGATCGATGGTTTTGTGACCATTATGGACATCTCTTGTATTTAGCTACGAAACGTAGTGTACATCAATGGACAAATGACCTCCATCCGTGGAAGTCTAACTTGACTTCACAACGTTGTCAATCTTGCCAGAAATATGTTCTTTGATATTGTATGAATTGTTATATCATGTGTTAAATGTTGGTTAAATAAAACTGTTATCATGTGAAAAAATGGTTGGTGGGTTGTTTAAATTCTTTTCATCATCATATGACTTCTCTCTCTCGCTATATATCCCTCACTATGAGATAAGCTATATGCGTTCCGACCCAAAAATCTCAGGGATGTTTTCTATCGCATCCGTGCTTGAGCCCTATAAAGCGGCGAGGTCTCCAGTCGGACCAAAACAACAATAGACCAGCACTACTCCCAACACCGCCAATCACATTAGCACCAACACCACCAACCAAGGTAAACCCAACTAGACACCGAACACACGAAACGCGACAACACCCTGACCACCAACAACAACGAAAAACGCAACACCGAAACCAAGAATTGTTACAACACCACACTACCCAACACCAACACTCGCGGCAACAGACGCGACCAACAAAGAAGGAGAAGGATGCACAAAATTATGACACTGAACAATCAACAAAGAAGGAGAAACAAAAAACAACGGATACCATTACCTTAACCCTCATAACTCAATATTTACGAGAAATAAGGAACAAACTAAAACAAAAAACCCACCAAGACCAAATCAGGAAGAAGGACTTTTGCCGGTCGCGACAAGATCTACTGGAGAAAATTCACTCCCCAACCAATTAATAGCTGCACAAGTTGCAAACATCACGTAAATACCAACGACACAATTATGGAACACGAACACAACAGACCGAGAAATACCGACTATACTAACAACGGTAGACAATTCATCACATGGCAGTGGAACTGCAGGGGACTAATTGCAAACCAGGGAGAACTTCAATCAGCCATCAATACAGAAAACAACAGCCGGATATCCTATGCCTACAAGAAACCCACCTAAATCAGAACAAAACAACACCGAAAATTAAAGGATACGACCTCAGCTTCCACAAAGACAGGAACGACGGGAGAAAAGGAGGAGGTATCGCCATATACATACACAACACTCTCAACAACATCACAGAAATCAATAACACCACGAACCCTACCACCAACACAATCGAACATCCAGGAATTATGCTCACAATCGGCCGGAAAAAGATCACCATCTACAACATATTCCTCCCAGGGACCACCAACACCAACCCCTCTCAGGAACTTGCCCAAATACTCAAAGACAAAGGTAACAACAGCATCATCTGCGAAGATTTCAATGCTCACAACATAGGCTGGGGAAGCGACCATACGGACGCCAGAGAGAAAAATATCGACCAATACGCGAGAACCAACCAAATGATAATACTCAACACAGGCACCCCCACTAGGATAACCCGGCCAACAGAAAATGTTCAGCCATAGACCACACGATAGCGACACCACTCATTGCTCAGATCACCGAATGGGAGGTCATGCAACAAAGTACACTTGGTAGCGACCATTTCCCTATTCGCACAACAGTTTACCTACTCAACCCTAAGGAGCAACAAACCAGCATACCAAAATGGAAAACTAATAAGACAGACTGGGACACCTTCCAGACCATCCTAGGGACAAAACATATAGAGGACCTACAAAGTGCTGACACAACCCTTTACTACAACAACATCACTCAAGCAATCAACGATGCTGCACAGGAAAGTATACCTAAAACAAGTGGAAAAACAGGAAAAACGACCATCCCTTGGTGGAATGAAGATTGCAAATCCGCCCTAAAAGCAAAAAAGAAAGCACTAAATCGCTTCCTACATAGCAAACTCTCCACAGACTTCATCACCTACAAACAAATGAAGCCAAATCAAGAAGAACAACTAAACAAGCCAAAAAAGCCTCCTGGCAAGCTTACTGCTCAACACTCAATCACTCCACTCCCACGAAAGAAGTCTGGAACAAAATCAAAGCCAAGAAAGGTAAGACCCCAAAACAACACCCCAGATAACAGGAGCAGAAACTAACAAAGAAAAGGCCGAACAATTAGCACATCACTTTGCACTCTCGAGCAGCAACAGTAATCACACTCAAACCTTTATGCTACAACGCCAAGAGGTGGAGCAAAAATACCCACATCTCTTTAAGGACCAGACTGCGGAGATAACCAACGAGAAATCACCGCTCAACGACAACTTCCAACTGCAAGAATGGCACAAAGCGTTCCGCCACAAGAAATCCACTTCACCGGGAGAGGATAATCTTGGCTACGAAATCTACAAACACCTACCTGACAACATGCAACGGATTATCTTCGATTTAATCAACCTCATCTGGAACACTGGCAACATACCCACCACTTGGAAGCAAGCCATTGCAATAGAGATTCCAAAGCCAGGAAAATACCCCAAACTTACCTCATACTATCGCCCAATTTCACTCACCAACACCATCTGCAATATTATGGAGACAATGATCAACAACAGACTCCTACACCATCTCGAGCGAAACCATTTACTCACGGAAAATCAATGCGGATTTAGGCCCAAACGATCTACTATAGACCAACTCACCAGACTTGAAGCCGACATCAAACTCGCTTTCAACACACCAAGGAAAAAGAACTGCCATCTCATAGCCATATTCCTCAGCCTAGAAAAGGCCTTCGACCTAGTATGGACCAAGGGGCTAATTGCCAAACTCAACCAATATGGAATAAGAGGACAAATGCACCGCTGGATCTCCAACTTCCTCACAGGAAGACGAATTAAGACCCGGGTAGGAGATGCATACTCCGAAACATACACATTGGACAACGGAACCCCACAAGGAAGTGTGATAATCCACACTCTATTCAACCTTTTGGTCAACAACCATGGAGAATACCTACATAGTACCATCAACCTATCTCAGTTCGCTGATGATAGTAGAATCTGGAAAGCAGGAAACCCCAACAACAGACACCACATCACACAGATACAACAAGGACTGGACGACATCACCAGATGGGCGAATAACTGGGGCTTTAAAATCTTAAGTACTAAAACTGTCGGGATGCTCCCACCCCAACAACCGAAAACCCAAATACCTGCAACTCTACCTACAACGCACACCAATCCAGTTCGTAAAACAAACCCACTTCCTGGGACTACTACTAGATAAACAACTCACATGGAAACCACACATCGAAAATCTCGTCAAAAAATCACAACAAAACATCAACTTGCTGAAACACCTCAAACGAACCACATGGGGAGCTGATCAACCCACACTACTTTTGTTATACCGATCATTAATTAGATCAAGATGGGACTACGGCTGCCAGGTCTACGCATCAGCCAACAACAAACTGCTATCCCAACTGAACTCTCTTCAATACAAAATTCTCCGTCTATGTACTGGAACACTACCCAATACATCACTTCAAGAGTTAAAAATACTAACAGGAGAACTACCCCTACAACTACGCAGAGAGTAACAAATCCTAAGACATACCATCAGGAACTCAATACACAGCAACGCAAACCCAACTAAGGCGCTAACTAAGCTATGCGAAAGATCATTCAATCAAAAACTTGTACCAAACCCACCAGCAAGCAAGAAAGTCCATACCCTCTGCGTAGAACTCCAATTAACTGACATACAAGCGGAACAACGGCAAATCCAGGACTCCACCCCGTGGAGAAATAATACCCCAAACATCAACCTCATAGCACAAACATTTGGAACCAAACAACAAAATCCCTGCAAGATGCTACTTGACATTCAAAAACTACTCCAGGACCAATATGCGGAATACACTGAAATATACACGGATGGATCTAAATCAAAGGAACCTAACAGAACGGCAGCAGCAATCGTGGTACCAGAACAACAAATACAAATTGGAGCTCGACTTCCAGATGACTGCTCCATTTACACAGCCGAATTTTGGGCAATCAACGAAGCAATGAAATGGATCAAAACTCAAACCCAGCAGCGCCATGTTATCATCACGAACTCTCTCAGCGTCCTCAAAACCTTAGAAACAGGCGCAACACGAAGCAGAGCAAATATGCTCGAGGAAGTGATGCAACATATTCGAGAACTCGAGACAAATCAACACACCATTGAATTCCTTTGGGTGCCATCACACATAAACCTCCCCGGGAACGACAAAGCGGGCACAGTGGCAAAAAAGAACCTCCACAACAACGAAACACACTCCCTCACCTACAGCGTCCAAGAACTCTACAGTCAGGTTAGAGAGAAAATAAACACAAAATGGCAACTCATATGGAACAACTCCAACAAGGGAAGGCATCTCCGTCAACTACAAAAAGAAGTATCCAGGAAAATCATTACCCCAAAGGACATGAAAGTTAATGACTTAAGGATTATCAACAGAATCATGACAGGAAAAACACTATTGAAAGGGAGCTTCGGAAGGTATCTCAAAGACCAAGGGAACCAAACAACCAACTGTCCTCACTGCCCAATAGCAGAGACACTCGACCACATATTCAACACATGTACCATCTACAATGTGCAGCGGAACAGCTTCCAAGAATACCAGAAACACATTGGATCACCAACAACATACCCAGAGATATTGGATAAGACCAAGAACACAAATATAGAACTTACCTACAAAAACGTCATCTCGTACCAAAAACATGGTCGCATATAAACAACAAGGAAAACACCAGCAACACAACAAACCAAGACTATGACAATGAGTCTAGACCCACGGCTCAGAGACATGCACTACCAGCCATCCAACACGCCAGCACCCACTTATCCTACTAACCTATTAACCAGACTTAACAATTAACAATTAATCCTAATACACTTACCCACCAGACAACATACCAACAACAGGACCAGGACTAAAATGGGGACTATGGCAAAACTCCAGCTAAAAAACAAGTCCCCAAACCAACCTAAAAGGCATAAGGAATCGAAATCCAATGGTAACGACGAGAGAACCAGGACTACTAGACATCATAACAATGACAACAACAGGATTAAGCTGGACACAGGGTAAGTAAAACAACATGCAAACACAAAAGGACTATGGCAAAACGCCAGCTAAAAAGCAAGTCCTGAAATCAGCCTTAAAAGACACAAGGAATTGAAAACCAAACGCAACAACGAGGAAGCCAGAAATACCATTGAACATCAGATTCAACTAGGGAAATAAGACTATGGCACAAGGACCAAC
>JAECUM010025766.1:58448-81919 GCA_016617855.1 Megalonaias nervosa | reverse complement strand
AATGTTGTGCATCAGTTTCTTCTGGGTGTTGAACAGTTGCCCCTTCTATCAATTTAAATCGTGGCTGCAACCGAGGTGAAAAATCATCCCGGTCCCATTCCTCTTGAAAGCCTTCAAAGTCAGCTTCATTCTCCGAATCACTGTCAAAAAGTGCATGAAACCATGCATCATCTCTTTCATCAACTTGATTCAATTCTAACCCATCATTTAAGTCAATATTATCATCACAATCATCCAAATCATCAACTTAAATGTTGCTACCCTCGCTATCAACATTCATGTTTACATCTGAGTTATCGTCCATCATTTTATTGATTGATTTTCAAGCCAACAATTTCTTTTCCAACCACTTTTTTTAAAAATTTCACTGCACATGCATGCTTTAACCATTTCCTGTGTTGGTGAAGAAGTACACAAATATTTGTGATGTATAACACGTGTTTCTAGAGATGCTACACACATACATAGTAGAGTACGACCATAGTCATATTCAGGATAAAATGGGATACTACGACCACGGGCGTATTCAGGATAGAATGAGGTATTATGCCCGCAGTCATATTCAGGATAAAATGGGTTAATACCAATCAGAATACTAAATTTCCAATGGATAGCAAACATCTGTGTTGATGACACAGTGACAGTGTCGTCAGCAATATCACTCGATGGGAACTTTTATCTGACATAATGAGGGAAATAAACGTTGAAACAACTTCAGCGAAGCATTACAGTCATTCTGACTAAATTTGATGTGCTGGTAGTAACTAGGCTACCTTGCTATGAATGCTTTAAATTATCAGTTGAGATGACAATAGAGAGAAAGACTTTTGTGTTGTTTGCTTGGTCTTGAGACCTTTACAGAAGTCCAGGAGAACCACAACTGCCAGAATGGCAAATCTCACCCCTATTTATAGGTTTTGGGAACACACTCAGGAAATTCATGACAAAGTTTTCACAAATATTACTAAATATGGAAGAATTCAGAAAGATTAATCTGAGTGCCTCCTAGTGGAAAGCAGAGTGGCCAATACACACAGTAGTAAAAATGGCACCCCATTTCAAATGGCAAATATTTCACAATAAATTATAAACATATTCAACATTGAAAAAGAACTGCATCACAATGGTGAAGGAAAATTATGAACTTACATGAGTATTACCTTAATCCTGGAGAAAAATGGATACAATTGCCTATTTTTCTCTCAGAATAGAAGGTAAGTGAAAGAGTTTACAATCCTATCATGTACACACTGGACTTCAAACATCTTTCCCCAGATGATATTTAAACAAATCATTTTTATATGATTAATATATTGTATAAAATTACTTTTCTTTTATACAGGAGTCAAATATCAAAAGATGTAACTACAGTTACTATTATTTGCATCTGAAACAGAGGTGCAACTTTCCAACATGAAGGGAATGTAAACAATAAAGGAGATTATATATTACCTCCAACCATAATGATATGTGCAAATGCACTTTATAAGAATATAAGTTGATAGGGAGTCGGGATTGTTTCAATGTTTCAGCCGAATACTTGTGTTGATTTGTGTAAATAGGAATTTGTTAGATTGTGTATTGTAACATATATAGCTATTTTATTAGGACATGGAACATATCTTAAAATTATTAGAGAATATTACATTATAGTGTATAGGTGAATCTCTTTGGAATTGAATTGGGATGGTATTTGCATTTATCAGTATGTAGAATAAGAATTATGTGAAGCAGACAGTGAATTTTTATGCATATTTACGTATTTTTATTATTTGTAGGACACAGGTAATGTGAACTATTACCGTAACAATGGTCAATTGCTGTGTCGGAATGTAACATTTAGAGAGTGCGTGTGCGTGAGTTACAAAACTTTGTTAAGTAATATTATTTGTATCCAGGGCAAGGCGTGTATGGAATGAGAGATGTTAGAGTGTGTGAGAAGTGCCTGGAAGAGTGTTCACCATTTGTCTGATGAGAAGTCCATGAGAGAGTGGAAGATTACGAGAGGAGTATAGGGAGAACTGGATGTACGTCCCTTATATTTTCCACAGGAAGCTACCAGGGTACACGTAGAGACGGCACTAAACTCTCAAGGAGGGAAGGAGGAAGTACAAGGAGAGTACAAGGAGCAGCGGAGTACAAGGAGAGTACAAGGAGCAGCGGAGTACAAGGAGAGTACAAGGATAGTACAAGGAGCAGCGGAGTACAAGGAGAGTACAAGGAGCAGCGGAGTACAAGGAGTAGCAAAGGAAGGGTGCAGGAGGAGAATAGTATAAGGAGTGGCACGGGAAAAGGCAGGGGGGAAAGAGAAGGGAAAAAGGAGAGTTGATACAGATGAGTATGAGGGACTACTCACATCAGGACATTAATTCTCGTATGATGCAATAAGAAGGCATTTGTTAACAGGCCAAATTAATGTGCTAATTTATGAGTGGATTATAGTTATGGCCAGAAATTGTTTGAATAGTTTATTTATTATTAATATCTATTCAACTGTTATACATTTTAATTTGAGTTGTTCATGTATTTAGGCTGTTGTAATTGCTGACTGGGGGCTCATGAGCCATTCAAAATTTTAATGTCCACATTTTTTGCTGTATTAGTCCTAATACTGCATAGGGGTTGTGACAACCTCCAACAGATCAAACTTGTAAAATTCTTGTGCGCACAAATTACCAAAATTCAATAATCTTTCAAGTTTTCAAACCTGTGTCTCTGACAATTTGTGCAACTGACAATTTCATAGTCTCAACTTGTGTGTAAATGATGTAACTCAACAGAGGTCACTGATATACAAACTGTAATGAGTCAACCGAACAGACTTTTCATTTTTATTTACAATGTTGTGGGTTGAGAAATGACAATGCGGGTAGTGAAAAAGCTAAAGAATCTCCTCAACATGAGTGAACTGAACATACAAAAATAAGATTTCTGCCATGGATTCAGAAAGCATCAACTGGAAAGATCTATCCTTCTATGGTTAGATTTCCTTTCCATGCCCACATGAAGGTTTCTTCAGCTGACCATGTGTGTGTGTGTGTGTGTGTGTGTGTGTGTCGTAGTGTTTTATAGCACATCAGCACAAAAGTGGATATGTACAGCCTACAAAATGTAACAATGAATTGCACAAAAATTTCAAAGATGTAAAATACAGTGAAAAAAGTTACATTTATAACATGGATTTAAAAATTCTGTACAATATATATAAAATAATAGATACAGGTAACACAGGTAAAATCCTGAAAACATGAAAGTTTGCTGCATAAACTGCATTCCCTTACAAAGTCCAAGATTTTCTTGGGTGATATGTCCTCATACAGTTTCTTCAAGCATTTAACGTCTAAATGCTTCTGTCTCACAAGGTGGAAATTGATACACTTCATAAGAATAAGGTACACTCAGTGGATGATTACTACTGAGAATACCTGACAAGAGTAAGGTACACTCAGTGGTTGATTACTACTGAGAATACCTGATAAGAATAAGGTACACTCAGTGGATGATTACTACTGAGAATACCTGACAAGAGTAAGGTACACTCAGTGGTTGATTACTACTGAGAATACCTGATAAGAATAAGGTACACACAGTGGATGATTACTACTGAGAATACCTGACAAGAATAAGGTACACTCAGTGGTTGATTACTACTGAGAACACTTGACAAGAATAAGGTACACTCAGTGGATGATTACTACTGAGAACACTTGACAAGAATAAGGTACACTGTCAGTGGAGAGTTACTAATGAGAACACTTGACAAAAATGTGCTACACTGTCAGTAGATGGTTACTACTGGGAATACCTGACAAGAGTAAGGTACACTGTCAGTAGATGGTTACTACTGGGAATACTTGACAAGAATAAGGTACACTCAGTGGATGATTACTACTGAGAACACTTGACAAGAATAAGGTACACTCAGTGGATGATTACTACTGAGAATACCTGACAAGAATAAGGTACACTCAGTGGATGATTACTACTGAGAATACCTGACAAGAATAAGGTACACTCAGTGGATGATTACTACTGAGAATACCTGATAAGAATAAGGTACACTCAGTGGATAATTACTACTGAGAACACTTGACAAGAATAAGGTACACTGTCAGTGGAGAGTTACTAATGAGAACACTTGACAAAAATGTGCTACACTGTCAGTAGATGGTTACTACTGGGAATACCTGACAAGAGTAAGGTACACTCAGTGGATGATTACTACTGAGAATACCTGACAAGAATAAGGTACACTCAGTGGATGATTACTACTGAGAATACCTGACAAGAATAAAGTACACTCAGTGGATGATTACTACTGAGAATACCTGATAAGAATAAGGTACACTCAGTGGATGATTACTACTGAGAATACCTGACAAGAATAAGGTACACTCAGTGGATGATTACTACTGAGAATACCTGATAAGAATAAGGTACACTCAGTGGATGATTACTACTGAGAACACTTGATAAGAATAAGGTACCCTGTCAGTGGTTGATTACTACTGAGAACACTTGACAAGAATAAGGTACCCTGTCAGTGGATGATTACTACTGAGAATACCTGACAAGAATAAGGTACACTCAGTGGATGATTACTACTGAGAATACCTGACAAGAGTAAGGTACACTCAGTGGTTGATTACTACTGAGAATACCTGATAAGAATAAGGTACACTCAGTGGATGATTACTACTGAGAACACCTGACAAGAATAAGATACACTGTCAGTGGAGAGTTACTAATGAGAACACTTGACAAAAATGTGCTACACTGTCAGTAGATGGTTACTACTGGGAATACCTGACAAGAGTAAGGTACACTCAGTGGATGATTACTACTGAGAATACCTGATAAGAATAAGGTACACTCAGTGGATGATTACTACTGAGAACACTTGATAAGAATAAGGTACCCTGTCAGTGGTTGATTACTACTGAGAACACTTGACAAGAATAAGGTACCCATTCAGTGGATGATTACTACTGAGAATACCTGACAAGAATAAGGTACCCTGTCAGTGGATGATTACTACTGAGAACACTTGACAAGAATAAGGTACCCTGTCAGTGGATGATTACTACTGAGAATACCTGACAAGAATAAGGTACACTCAGTGGATGATTACTACTGAGAATACCTGACAAGAGTAAGGTACACTCAGTGGATGATTACTGCTGAGAACACTTGACAAGAATAAGGTACACTGTCAGTGGAGAGTTACTAATGAGAACACTTGACAAAAATGTGCTACACTGTCAGTAGATGGTTACTACTGGGAATACCTGACAAGAGTAAGGTACACTGTCAGTAGATGGTTACTGCTGGGAATACCTGACAAGAATGAGGTACACTGTCAGTGGATGGTTACTACTGAGAACACTGCAATAATCATTAGAATACCCATAGGAGAGGAAATTTAATTATAACGGTAAAGCAAGAATTCTGCACAATGCAGTATTTCACCTGCACACCATGCAATGATATACCTTCCAGACATGGTACAACAAAATCACTGGGCTACCAGGAAAACAACCTGGCAACCCAACTGATATCCATTAGCCCATGAAGCCTAGAGAAGGTACATTTAACTGTAAGATTCATGATGTGCCTCATTATGAGCCACTAATAATAATTTGTATACTTGTGTTTTGATAAAAATAAAGATTAAACCATGACATCATGTAATGGAGTACAGGACCACCTGAATTAAACAAAAGACAACTCAGACCCAGCATTTGGTAGCCTCTGGGCTACCTGAATTCAACCAACAATAGCCCACACTCAGCATTCTGGTAGCCTCTGGGCAGCATGAATTGAACAAATTGTAGCTCAGACTTACCACTTTGGTAGCTTCTGGGCTACCTGATTTCAACATATAGAGGGTTGAATCTAGGATTTGGTAAATTTGGGCACTGTCCAAGTTAAATAGGGGGAGGGGTCAATCAGGAAAACAGGTGGGTTAATCAGGAGGGGGGGAAGGCAAATTTGGTCATAGTGGGGGCTTCTCAATTGGGCATAAAAAAGTTAATAACAATGAAAGCAGACCAAAAGTGTCTTTGAATATATACCTTTTAAAATGGTGTTAAAATATGACAGTGAAAATCTGTATTCTCTTTCTTCAGCTCGTGCTTTCAAGTCTTATTAAAAATTAGTTTGAATGCATGCAATTATCCTACACTTTATTTAGAGCAATCAAAGGGACTTTGACAAGGTAAACAATAAATATCCAACCCCCAAACCCCACCGCCCTGAGTTAAATTCTGTGAAGGGCTTGACATAAATTTACAAACTGTTTCCTTGTACCCACTGTCTCACATGGACTTACCTTACAGTGAGAGATGCACCCCTCGAGACAAGTAGTCTCACACAGTCTAATCGGCTATTGGTGACAGCATCATGAAGTGGAGATTCATTGTCCATCCCAGGAACATTAACCAGGGCACCATTATCAAGCAGTAACTTCGCAACCTCTGTGTAACCATGGTTACAAGCTTCATGCTGAAATTGAAAGTCAACAGAATAACACAGCATGCTATTAATAACTCTAAAATTGTATATGTGTCTTTATGATAAAACAACTGGACTCTCAAAGACCAGAAGGCCCATGTCCAATAAGAACTATATTGTCATAGTGCACTGCTCTTATCTGTGCATCCCCTTGACGAGACCCAGTTTTTCCAAGGAGCACCTCCCTTTATGATCTGTATTTGGAACTGAAGCGTAGTAATAAAGATAACAAACATGTAGCAAGTGTGACCTAATCCCTGTCACCTAAATGAACTGGCTTACAAACATGCAGCAAGAGTGACCTAAATGAACTGGCTGGCCAACATGTAGTAAGTGTGACTTAGTCCCTGTGACCTAAATGAACTGGCTGACAGACATGTAGCAAGTGTGACTTAATCCCTGTCACCTAAATGAACTGGCTTACAAACATGTAGCAAGTGTGACTTTGTCCTTATGACATAAATGAACTGGATGACAAATATGTAGCAAGTGTGACTTTGTCCCTGTGACCTAAATGAACTGGCTGACAAACATGTAGCAAGTGTGACTTAATTCCTGTGACCTAAATGAACTGGCTGACACCTTACTTGACCAGTTCATCATCTTAGGGACAACACGGTGTGATTGTAATGTGAGGGGCCTCATGAAAAAACATGCAAGATGGGGATGTGATGTGCATAGTATAATGAGTATAACGAGTACACTTATTAACGTAACTAATTAGTCTCGTGCTGTAATGGCATCAGTTGTAAGTAAATTTCTTTAAAATCTCATAAAATTACATGTCACAATTGATGGAATGCACTCCTTCAGAAAATCTCATAATACTAGTATGTCATACTCACTGAAATGTACTTCTTTAGAAAATCTCAACCAAATAAAATGTTTGGTGGCAAGTACTAATAATCTGAACTAGAACTTTCAAATTCAAGAAGTATGCACCAAAGTAGATCGTACTTTAGTCCTATTAAGATGCAACTTATCAGCTAGCCCACAAAATATAAAAAACCAGCTTTCAAGGGTCTAGTTGAACCTTTTTTTAGAATAAGCCTATATAGTATGGGACCCTCAACCTTTGTTTTGAATAAGCCTATATAGTATGGGACCCTCAACCTTTTTTTACAATAAGCCTATATAGTATGGGACCCTCAACCTTTTTTTTAACAATAAGCCTATATAGTATGGGACCCTCAACCTTTTTTTACAATAAGCCTATATAGTATGGGACCCTCAACCTTTTATTTACAATGAGCCTATATAGTATGGGACCCTCAACCTTTTTTTATAATAAACCTATATAGTATGGGACCCTCAACCTCAAGTAATAATGGATGAAACTGAAGATATCGAAATATTAACAGCCAGGTTTGGGTTAAAGTTTAGGGCTAGTATCACTAATCCTAATTCATTATGATTATATCCTAGGATGCATGTTCCAAATATTAAATAAGTTGACTTGGAAACCCTTAAACTAACATAGACTGGAAAACAGATAAATATTTAAAAAAACAACAAAAAACAACCCACAATGGTTTAGAAACCAAATGAAACATATTCTGCTACAATTTGACGAAATAAAAAAGAAACAGTAAACATCAGCATAAACATACCTTCCTGATACTTTGTGCATGAATTGAAGTTACAAACTGAGTTTTTCCCCAAGAAAAAGCAAGAGTGGAATTTTTTATACAAAGATTGGTACCCCATGGAAAATTGTGAATCCACTGTAATAGGTTTTCATTGATGATGGAAAGCAACTTGTCATACGTTCTCATTTATGAGTTGAGTAAAACTGCAAATAACAAAGATCCTGATCTGCTGTAGCATAATGCATGTGCGGATCAGGGTTAATGTTCCTTGTTCTAATGAATATTCATAACAAACTGCACAGACTCATATCTGCCGGTGTATAATGCGATGGAAGATCTGGGTCTGTGCAGTTGGACTAATCTTATAAGCACATATATATGGTCCTAATAATTTTCTATAAACAATTAAGGGTATCATACCAATTAACATTAATTATAAACAATTAAGGGTATTGTACCAATTAACATTATTATTATTATTAACATTAATTATGAACAATTAAGGGCATCATACCAATGGAGTCCAGCCTGCATTGTCTCTGGTATTGGGGTTGGCTCCATCCTGAAGAAGTTCTGATACTCGCTGAACATCATTCTACATTAGTTGAAAAAAACACAGCTTATATACTTTGCAGTTAAATTCTATACAGATGAGCCTGCAGACGGTGACATTATTTTACTTTAAATTTACCACTAGGTGACAAGTGGAAAAAAAATCTATTTTATAATTCTTCATTAAATTTTTTAATTTTGCTAGTAAAATCTACAACTGAAAATGAGAACTTTCTTTAATACAACATTTTAAATTTTATTTCATTTTTACCTTATTGTGAAGTGAATAAAAATTATAATGTTATCTGCAAAACAAAGTGTGTTCAGCTAAAAATTATGTACCCTTTTTTCTACGACTCCTAGCAGTCCAATTTTCCTCCGACTTTTATGACCCACTGTTAGGAATGTTGGGGAGGAAGATAGAATGCATGGAACTCATTGAAATTAAGACCAAGGGAAATACGGTGCAGCAGTTGCTTTACCTAGAGACCAGCAAAATTATGTGACCTTGTACTGATCCCTACCTGCATGTGATCTTGTATTGAACCCTAATTGCCTGTGACATTGTACTGACCCCTACCTGTCTGAAATATATAAGCAGAAAATTTATATTCTCCAAATTAACAATTAAAACAGTTTGTAAGTTTAGTAAGCAACATCTGAGCTGAAAACAAGTATTTATGAATAGATTCTGAGGTTGATTCAGCGTTTAGTCACATGTTGACCAATTTCACAAATTGAAAGCAATCAAATTATCATTGGTCCATTTCAATCCACAGGATGTTTGAATCACATGAGCAAGCAATGATAGAAATGGCCATATTTACAATACAAAATGTGTCAACCATCATGAATGAGAAGCTCAATTATCTACTGACTTAAGAAAGCATATGATTTCAGTGAATTCCAGGTTTTATATAGCAGATGCACTCTGACCTCCCACATAACCTAACTGTTCAAATATCTAATATGGGATTAAAATTTCAGAGGAAACTTGAACAACGATTCAAGCTCTTTATGTAAATGCAGAGTTGGTTAAGGAGATCATTAACTGCAAAGCATGTCATGGATCACATGTGTAGTGATGGAACATGATGATATTCATGGAAAACATGTTTAGTGATGGAACATGATGATATTCATGGAAAACATGTGTAGTGATGGAACATGATGATATTCATGGAAAACATGTTTAGTGATGGAACATGATGATATTCATGGAAAACATATTTAGTGATGGAACATGATGATATTCATGGAAAACATGTTTAGTGATGGAACATGATGATATTCATGGAAAACATGTTTAGTGATGGAACATGATGATATTCATGGAAAACATGTTTAGTGATGGAACATGATGATATTCATGGAAAACATGTTTAGTGATGGAACATGATGATATTCATGGAAAACATGTTTAGTGATGGAACATGATGATATTCATGGAAAACATGTTTCGTGATGGAACATGATGATATTCATGGAAAACATGTTTCGTGATGGAACATGATGATATTCATGGAAAACGTGTAGTGATGGAACATGATGATATTCATGGAAAACATGTTAGTGATGGAACATGATGATATTCATGGAAAACATGTTAGTGATAGAACATGATATTCATGGAAAACATGTTAGTGATGGAACATGATGATATTCATGGAAAACATGTGTAGTGATGGAACATGATGATATTCATGGAAAACATGTTAGTGATGGAACATGATGATATTCATGGAAAACATGTTAGTGATGGAACATGAGTATTATCATGGGTCACATGTATAGTCATGTGTATATTCATGGATCACATGTATAGTCATGTATAAAGTAATGGATCACATGAATATTAATGGATCACATGTATTGTCATGGATCACATGCAGAGTCATGTGTATAGTAACGGATCACATATATAGTAATGGTTCACATGTGTAGTCATGGATCACATGAATAGTCATGGATCACATGTGTAGTCATGGATCACATGTGTAGTCATGTGTATAGTAATGGATCACATGTATATTCATGGATCACATGTGTAGTAATGGATCACATGAATAGTCACGTGTATAGCACTGGATCACATGAATAGTCATGTGTATAGTAATGGATCACATGTATATTTATGGATCACATGTATAGTCATGGATCACGTGTGGTCATGGATCACATGAATAGTCATGGATCACAGTCATGGATCACATGAATAGTCATGGATCACATGAAGTCATGTTTATAGTACTGAATCACATGTATAGTCATGTAACACATATATATTGCAAAGAATGCCCTCATGGACATCTACAAACACACAAATACCAGTTCTAAGCAAAATTATGTTTAGTGTTGTCCCAAGATTACTACCATATTTATCGTACATGTTGGGACACCATAAATTAATTTTTAAAGTAATTTTTTTCTGCACTGTATGTTTTGGGACACATCGGGGTTTTTTTGAGTCGCAAGTTTTGGGACACCTTTTAAATCATTCGAAAATTACATGCTGGAAAATGCACTCCAACTGAAATTTTATTTTATAAAATATAAAACTCTGTATTTGAGATAAAACTCTTTAATCTACCATAGCATCATTTCGTCAACCCAACCCTTCTCCTGCACACGTACGATACATTTCTTCAGTGCATGAATATTTTGTAGTTTTCTCATGCCTTGAAAAATTACCAATGGAGGCAACACATCTCCTGAAGCAGAAACTGCAAGAACTAAAGTCAGATTTTTTAAAACTTGGCACCAGTCATGCTAATTTTCACACACTTAACCCCCATCTTATTGACGGTACATCCTGGAATGAGATCCAAGTACACTGGAATTTCATCCACGATCATATTGTCTGCAAACTCATCTTCTCACAGGCCTTCACGAATTCATCAAATGATTTCATTTTCTCCAAATCTTCTGGGCGACGCCGAGTCATCAATGCCCAAGCACGAAGCACCATATTGTGTCACTTTAAAAATTGTTCTAATTTTTTTTTTTAAATTCTCGTCAATACCGTGAAAAGAACCAAAGTTAGCTTCCCTATGTCGACTGATTTTGTAAATTATAAAAAAAAAAATCACAAAAGATTCCAAAGTCGGCTTGCAAGGATGGCTTGCTTTGTAATAAAATTAATTTTGTATTAATATCCTTTTGCCAAAAAATCAGCTTAAAAGTATCCAAAGTCAGCCTCTGAGGTCGGCTTGCTTTGTAATAAAAATAACCTTTGTCTCTGAGATCCTGTAGGTAAGTTCAAACAATGAATTTATTGCTCGCTACCGGTTGTGTTTATTCACCACCCAGGCTTCTATTTGCTTGGCATCTGTAGCAATAGTTAATAATATGGGCATTGATGTCTGCGGGTAAATAGTGTACTCGGCAATAACTTGCTTTAATAATACTTTTTGAAACCCATGATAGCGAAAAGATTGTCATTTGCACTCAAGTGAATGCGTTTTCAAATAATTATTTTTATTTGTGAGATACTGTTATATAGTTGACCTGGATATAATACAATCTTGATTATTTTGCACCCAACATCGTGTCATGCATGAATTGCAGATATCTTCAAGAAATCGGTTGGTCATTTTCCTCTCATTTGCAATTTTGTTGGATCCAGTTTTTAGTTGGATAACAAATTCACACCTTTGAGTACAACCAAACATGATTTGTTTCTCTATGTTCATGTCAGTGAACAATGTAACATGTGTTATCTGACATAAGTGATACATGCTACAGTATGGATGCCTACACTGCATGTACAGAGTTAGTGGATATATTTTCTTCTTTAATGCTCATGATAAAAAAAAAGGAATAAATGATAATACAAGGTTAGTTTCTTTCATTTTATTATCAAATAAGCGTTTTCTTTATCTATTTTATTTCAACATGCAGTGGGGGGTGGTGGCAACACAAATTTATTTTGTTTATAAGTCTTAGGACATATGACCTGGTGAAAAAGTTTCGCCATAAGTTCTGGAAGAGGAAAAGAAAAATTATTTTATCATATCACAATATATATGGTAAATACGGTAGCCAGGGCAAGGTGCTGGTAGCCTTTCAGGGCATTTCAAGCATTCTCTTCTGAGGGCAAGTCATTTTTATGCACTCCACTGAAGCATAACATAGTACTTTCACTCCAAAAAAGGTTATCAATCTGAAGTTGATGCCCAAAATGCACATGATGAATGTTGACTTAAGTAAACGCATTAAACCTACCAATTTGAGACAGTAGCTCCGAGGAGGGCAGGGTGCAGCACCTATTTAGAACAAGCTAGTGACACTACTGTTCAAGTACTTTATAATACATTTATTACAGTCATAATTTTAACATAAAGGAATGCAGTCATGAGTAACACAATCTGTAACATTTCATAAAAAGAAAACTAGGATCTTCCATTAGCAGCTTACCTTAATAGCAGCTACGTGCAAAAGTGTCTCTCCTTTAGAATTTTTCTTTTCAAGACTCCCTGCAATTATTGGTGAGGTAGCTGATGAACTAGGATTTGACCTTGACCTTGGAGTTGTATGTGACCTTGACCTTGCATTAATTTGCACAGCAGGAGAAGAGGATTCAGATTTTGATTTTTTATTAGGAGTGGACTCTCTCACAATGGCTGCTGTCTCCACAATATCTGCAGATTTTCCTGATTTACTTTTCTTTGCTTTTTGTTTTGACGGGAAAGTATCACTTCCTAACATTTCACCTTTCATGCTGCCATGTTTTACCTCTGGCCTCCGTAACCTTGTATTTGACTTTGACTTTGATGAGCCTTGATCCCTACAAGTATTCCTTTTCATATCAGATCTTTTATCTGTACTAGGGTTTTTCCCCTTTCTATCCCTGGTTTTACATTCTTTTGCTTCATTGAAAACTTCATCCAATTGGTCCTCATCCATTGGAAGGTGTTTCAAAAGGTCATCTTCATCCACATAGTCATAAAACTGTGTCATAGTACGTTGATCCTCAGGCAAACTACTGGCAGATTTTGACCTTGGTGTTAACCTTGACCGCTGCCCAGTGTTTGACTCTTGATCTTCAGTTGATGTATTATTTCTTGTCTGAACATCTCCTGTTCTCAGTGAAGAATGTTCTTTTTCAGTATTCCCTTCAGACTTGAGTCTTGACTTTCTCTTTTTATTGTTTTGTGCCAGTTTTGAACCCAAGTTATCATCATTATTTTGACAGGCTGATTCTGGGTCAATGCCAGAATTAAGAACTGAGAAGGCAGCTTCATTAGTTTCAGAAAGTGGATTCTTCAATTCTTCAATTTGGAAGACAGTTTTGTTGCTTTTAGAGGGGTTGTTGTCCACTTGCTTAGAGTAAGAGACAGTTCTGTTTTTCTTGGATGGAGTTCTATGGGTCTGTTGTTCAACAGTTTCATTTGCTTCGCAAGATCCACTTCCCTTTCCCTTAGTTTTGTCTTCATTTTTTGGACCTGTTCAGAAAATATCATAATCAATCAAGCTGTAGGGTTTAAGTTTGCTCATGACTCCACAACTATGAAAATTAAATTAAAATTCTATATCTTTGAACACGATTTCATTTAGGCTTAGACAATTCACGATCATGGTACTGAAAAGGCACGTGTACATTCTCTACTGTAATAGACAATGTATGCACAACATGAATTGATGTTCAGAGGATGTTATAATTGCTCTTTTTGAAAAATGTTGATGTTTTATCTGTCCCCAGAGATTTCCAAGTATTAAATACATAAATAAATAAATGGAAATGACAATCTGCGCTTTGCATTTAACCAACAGCTTGCTGCTTATTTCAATGTTTTTAAGTATACCTACCTCCTTGAATGTTTCCAAGTATACTTACCTCCTTCAATGATAATAGCACAACACAAGTCATCTCTTGAATGTCCTCCTTAAATCTGACATTGCATTTTTGGAAAATATTGAACCAAATCAATATTTTACATCAAAACAGTGACTATCATGCTGGTCTGGTATTTTACATCTTAATTCATTTTACTCGTAAACCAGTTTAAAATTCATCTGCACACAGTCTTTGGTACTACTTTGAAGTTTTGGTATATTTTCATTATAATTTGTGAATTCACTATTATAATTCTCCTATCTTATGGTTGTTATAGTTGTTGTTGTGGGTTCAATGCCATTTTTCAGCACATCATATGCCATACATGGTGGCCAGTATAACTGGTGGAGGAAGAACCCAGGAAAACACTGGTTGGAATCACCAAACTATGGGAAGCGACTGGCAAGCTTTCTCACATATTCTAATTGGCCAAGACTCGAACCCGTGTGGACAGAAGTGAAATTTCAATTATTGATAAGGGTGAGCACTTTAGACCGCTCTGCCCCCTGGGCCCTCTATCTTATGGTAACAAGCACACTCTGGCCCCATAACTATGAAACTTAATGGGAACATATCCTATCACTAAATAGTTCTATTAGAATCAAGGTTCGAATCTCGACGACATTCCAATATGGAAGGCGATGACGTCAGATGTGATCCTTGTACAAATAGCAACAATTCCTCAACTGACTCACAGTTTATGTTTCCGAATAATTCGAGAATAAATTTCCACTGAATTTCTTTCTCCCAGAATTTTATAAAACAATACATTTGTTTGGTTTTCTAGAGAATAAATTATTAAATTCCAAAAACAAATGAACTTCAAAATACAATCTGGTTTCAACAATAAAAATCTATCCAGCCTTCAAGGTTTCAGAAATACAACTGACTGACGAGTGCTCAGAAAGGGTATTATATCTACCCAAATTATCATCCCGTTCTCGTGAGATAGGTTACGTGGTCTCTTAACACTTGAACAACGCAATAAGAAAAATGTAATTTGTCTCGTAGCAAGAACCCCTATCTACTCTCACTCTGAAATAAATTTAAAAATAAAACATTGTTTATTCAGACTAGACGAAATGACCTTGGCAATAGCCAATCGTTTTCGCGTAGCGCTTACACTACCGCGGACCAAGGTGAACTAAAAATATTACTCATGTAACAGCTTTTACGTCTTAGATAAACAACATTACTAAAAGAATTTTGAATCCCGTGAAAATAATCATTACAATAAAATGTAATGAAACAAAAATAAAATATAAAGAATTTTAAAACTAACACACAAGCAATTTAATTACATATACGTAACACCCAAATTCAAAGTATGAAATAGATCAAACTTTTTGCTGAAATCTTCATTTTTACACAGTGATCATTACTAGAATGTTCGAAAACAATGCCCTAAGTTTGGTCATGCATGTGGTTTAGAATAAAATAATGTATTGTTAAAAATCATTTGACCTTTGGACCTTAAAATGAATAGGCTTGTTCCTTACCCCAAGTGCAAGCCATCCGCAAAGTTTGGTGACTGTGATTGAGAAAAAAAGTTATTTTGCAGAAGCTAAAATTGAAAGACAGACAAATAGACCAAGTCATGGCATGATACTTTCTGTTGTAACACAGGTGTATTGGTGGAATGGCATCCTTTTCATGAAATGTTCAAGTCAAATTGTCATAATTAGGAGTTATAAGCTTCACTATTCGTTAGACTACAGGCACTGACTTCAAATAACAAAGACCATTTTGTTTGAACTATATCATTTACCTAACACAGATAAGCATCATATATGCATATTTAAATTATTGAATTGAGCAAAAATGCATAATTTTTTTTACATGCATTCAAACTGTGAAAAGCAATTTAATCTTAAGTATTTAGTCCAAAGTTATCTGCCCCTGCCATAAGCATTGTCCATCTTTAATGACAGTGTATTTGATCAATATAAACTATGCTAGTAGGTCAAGTTCCAGGTGTTTATTCATGTTTAAAATGACAGAACTAGATTCCTGTAAAATTGCTCACTCAAACAAAGACATACAACCCCCAAAATTAGTCTTGGTCACTAAGTCACCTAATGTATTCTCAATGGCGTATAATTGCATACACCCCAAATTAGTTTTCTTCACTAAGCCGCTTGATGCATTCTCAATGGTGTATAACTGCATACATCCCAATTTAGTTTTGGTCACTAAAGCCGCCTAATGCATTCTCAAAGGCGTTTAATTGCATACACCCCAAACTGGTCTTGGTCACTAAGCCACCTAATGTATTCTCAAAGGCAAGATTATCATCTTGATGATAAAGCTCAGTCTTACTTTATAAGTGTTTTGTTTTGCAGTTTTCCAAAAATACCCAAATGAATTTTTTAAAATGCAATAGTTTCAAACAAGGAATTCATGAAATTCTTATCAAGAACTGTGTCTGAAGAGAAAAATCTCCATCATAAATGCATTACAGCTGCATTATTAAAAAAAAATGTTTAAATACAAAGCCATGATTATAAAGTGATAACTGACAACTCCATTCTGGATAATACTATAAAATTAAAACCTTAGTCACACAGTGGTTTCATATCTAGGAGTTAGTTTCATAAGAGTTTAATATATATATATATATATATATATATATATATATATATATATATATATATATCAGGGGTCACGCTACCAGGTGAAGTGGGCGAAAAAGTTGCCTGAGAAATGTAAACTTTGCCTTCTTCTGTTAGGAAAGCGAAAACGACTTCGCCCTCCGATTTTTCGGACGTAAAATGGCTGTAGATTATTACGTTTGAGATGCCCCCTCGCTGTAGCCAGTTAAGTTCTGGCACTGTTGTAACCCAAGGTGAAATGTATTTACGTGGTGTTGATACCAATCACCTTACGACGACAAAGAAATTCTTGCACATTCACATGCAAGTTTTAATAGCTAACTGACCATTAACCCTTTCCGGAGCAAGATATCACTGCTCGATTTCATGAAGTTGGGCCTACTGTACTACGATGAAAATATACCAAAATCAGTTTCAAAATTTAAACATCAATATGCAAATAGTAATTTGCTTTTAAAAAATTTGAGAGGTGAAGAGCGTTTTCTATTTCTTATTTTATAAATTTAGATTTTAACGGCCGTATTTGCGAATTTTCTTTATAAAATCAGTTTGAAACCGTAAATGAACTTGTAATGGCGGACATCGCTGCGTATATGATATACTTAATTAAACTGTCTGTATTCGTAAATAATTGGGCAAATAGATTCAGGAAAATATATCATATAATGAAAACAATGTTTAATTATTACGTGATAAGAGATTTAGCCTAAATATTTAATAATGTAGGTCAGAAACACGTTGTGGAATTCGAAACAATGCTGCAAGGTCAAGGTTGTTTTCTCACATAGCGTAATTAATCTTCGTGAAAATACGAAATATATATATAGTAGTGAAGCAAATACTAATTAACCAATGCATATCATTATTACCAGTAGGTAGACAAATAATACAACCATAAATATGTAGTCCTATTAATGAATTTTTGTTCCGAAGCAAGAAAGTGAGTAGTTATATTGAGAAAAGCCCTCTTTCTAAAAATAGATGCACTCGCATTGTGCAATACGTGTTCTTGGATGTTTCGGTTGGGGGAAAAAGGGTCCAGTTTAGTTATATATCGACTTCAGAGCTTCAGTGTGTTGTCTATGAATAGTTACAGAAATGTTTTTTCGGGAACAAGGAAATGGTTTGAAGTTGCTTGTGCATTTATTCCTATGTACATGTATTAGGGGTTGTTTCAAAGAAAGCTCGAAATCTTTTTGACTGCAATTCTACACAAAACTTGTAGAAAATAAAATAATTAAGTGGTAGTTTATTAAGCATTTTTACCAACTTGCAATTTCACGACTCTAATCGTGTTACTTCTATCAGTTAAAATTAATTACAATGTATAGCTTCTGCTGTGCTTTTTAAGTCATATGGCCAAAACACACAGCATTTACCTCAATCCAAACACACATGTACTACAAGTATGAATAGAATGGGTATGAATATAATAATTTTTATACATGTACAAAATGTGTTGATAATAAACATATAACACATATTTTCAACTTGAAAATAAGGCATTGCTTAAAACAGTTAAAAGCATACTGAGAAATAGAGAACATAAGTAAGATAATGCAGCTTTATATATATATATATATATATATATATATATATATGTATATATATCGCATTTCTTGCTTTGGTCTCACTTCTCCCTGTTTAGCTTCCACTTCTCCCTGTTTAGCTCCCACTTCTCCCTGTTCTGACTGAAAGGAGAAGTCACTTCTCCCTAAAATTTAAGTCTGGCTTGACCCCTGTATATATATATATATATATATATATATATATATATATATATACACATAAGTGAATTTTCCAGCTGAAAATTTTTCATCAACCTTGTAAACTGTCCATTTTGGTTTAAAATTTCTGCAACACTAAGCTTTCTTGGAACTTCTTAAATCTGAGTGATATAATTAAAGAAACTATTCATAGACATGTTTTTGCCATTTCAATTTGTGACCTTACCATGAATTTGGAACTCTCTGTGAATAAGTACATTAATCCCTCTACTCCATTTTGAACTGTCTCTAATTCAACACCAAGTTTCTCTGTAAAATAAAACAACAATTCAGATGCATGATCAAGGACATAGTTTATCTCAAAAGCTATCATGCTCGTATTCATGAATACAAGTCAATGGTACTATTATACAAGGAATGTGCATCATGCTTGCATGTTCCCTTTAATCTACACAGAAATACAGTCAAACATGTTGTAACTGTCACCTGATCATGGTGGTCACCTGGTACAGAAACAACTGTAATTCTGATATCCCCCACCAGCAAATATAATATATTTCTTAATATATAAATGTCATGTGTGTAATAGTCACCTGCCATCTGCTGTCACGAGCCAGGTGTTTCCTAACTGATAGTGGTTTTTGCCTGGTTTAAGTGGTCACTGGTGCATATCAACAATGACCACTCTTAGTATCTAAATTAGAGTTCTGTTTGCTGAGAAAGGCATTGTTTAGATAAAGGCATATCATGTCAATTGATGTGCAAACATTTCACACTAACTCAAAGCTGTCAAAACATTACGTTCAAAAGCAAGACAGTTTTATCCTTACTGGAAAGGATTAAAGAAATTTGTTTGCTTGCTGGTGGAAAAAGTAAATGTGTAGTTGCAGTAGAAATTGTAGCTGCAAAAACTCAGATCCATGGGGTTATAAAGCATAAGCGATATATTATAGCCAATTTTGAGAACAAAATTCATCTTTGACATGAGATACCAGCTACATCTCTTTTATAAGGGCCACAGGTCATTAAATATTTAAAACTTGTCTGTAAAGTTTTCGTACATAGGTCACAATGAATAGCCATAATGTGTCTCTCATATAAGTCGACTGACTTTTGACCTTGGTGAGTTGAGCACCTCTCTAATCCAAATATTGTCTCTTTACAAGCCTAACTGATACAAGTTAGCTAGCCCAAGTGTCCATCTTCTGTTCTGCAGTCATATGCTGTCAATCAGTGGAGAAACAAGTATTCTTTCATGGTGCACAAAATAAAGTAAAATCAGCGATTATTTTAAGTCAGCGATGAATTTATAGGGTGGATTAAAGACAGCAGGATAAAGTAATCCTCTCTGAGCATAAATTGGGAATGACCAACATATATGTGTTTTATGATTCTGTTCAACAGTGCACATAAAACAATCTTGATAGAATAATAATAATAATAATAATAATAATAATAATAATAATAATATATGTGATATTATATTTGGTGCATTAATGAAAAGTGAACCAGTGTACAGAGGTCATATATGTATCAAGGATAGTGTTGACTTTTCCACTGGGTGGCCACTATTAATACATTTTGATTGTACTTAATAATAATGTGCCCCTTCTCTTATACAGTTGCCTTTTTAGAACAAAGTGGGTCATAATTTACTGCAGACAAATTGTAGCTTACGGGCAGCTCCCTGGTATACTTTAGGGTTTGAACCTTTCCTTAGGAACTCAAAACTGAGGCGGCAAAACTCCTGTACAACTGAAAAGGAAATAGATTGAAACTGAGGCAATACTTTGAAAAACCTGAACATGGGTTCTATGTAACATAGTGTCTCACCTACAGCTCTTGATAAAGTATCATGCTGGCAATGATGATTCCATAGCAATCATTGCCAGAAAATTGATACTATAACTCAGGTGACATACATACTTAGGTAAGACAATTTGTATTCACATGATAATGTAAACAGGTGACTGTAGAAGCAAAGGTCTGTTTGCCAGATTTTCAGAAGTGAAGAGTTACAAAAAGTTGAGAAACAATGTAATTTTTGATAGCTCATATAAACTTTCAAAATAAACAAATCATATGAAATCATTCATACCAAATTGTGAATGTCAAGATATAAAAATGTGGCAATTTTCAGACTACAAAGAGACAGATGGCAAATTACTTGATCAAATATCAAACTGTACATTCTTGTTTTGAGCATCATGAGAAGAAAATGAGATTTACTGTGTCTGTGTGTTTGTGTTTGAACATGGATGTTAATACTGGTTTGATTATTTATTTATCTCTGATCCATGGATATCATTATATAATGTTTAGTACTGACAAAGTTTTGAACCTGGTAAAGAGAGAAAAGGGAAATCAAGATAATAGTACTGGACACAAACTGCACCTGGAGTGTAATAATTTTAGTAGTTCTACTTTTATTCCTGACCTCTATATAACAGCAAGCAAAGCTTGAGCTCTTTAGTACGCGTATAAGTAAAACAAGTCTTTGCCTTTACCTTCAGGTGCCTTTATGTTCCATTACAGAAAAGAATGAAGAAATATTACCAAGTGTTTGCAACATTTATCACAGATTACTGTGGTACTGTATCATTTATTTTCATGAAGCTAAATTTTCCTAGTTTTCTAAAAAAAAAGACATTTCATGGGTACTTAAATTCATTGTTTCCACATCAAAGTCTGCATCATGCTTCCACAACTGGTACACTAATAGAAAAGGATGATATTACTTTTTATGAACAGTGAACTGTACATGTATTAGTGAACCTTGCAACCTCATCAATCAAGCCAATTCATGCTGAATTGGTTAACTGCAGCTCATGCGACAAGGAGTGAAAGATTGGAGATTGTTGTTGTTGTTGTTGTGGAGCTTAATGCCATTTTTCAGCACACGATAGGCTATACATGGTGGCCAGTATTAATGGTGGAGGAAGTAACCGGGAAATCCCCGGAAAGAACCACCGACCCACGAGAAGCTACTGGCAAGCTTTCTCACATATCCACATTTGCCGAATCCTAGACTTGAACCCACGCAGACAGAGGTGAGATGGCAGTGATCCATAATGGAGAGCGCTTTAGACCACCTGGCCACAAGATTGGAGATAATTATCAGTGGTTTTTTTTTTTTAAAGCTGGACTTTGAAGATTTACTTGACGAGCATTTTGAATATCATGAGACTTGACTAACTCAATCTTGATACAGTCGTTTTGTACAAAAGTCAGTGAAGTATGAGATTTAATAACATGCTGTAATTAGTGTATATACATTGCATTTCATTAATGATAGTGCTTCAAGTAATAGTTCTAGTATTTTATAGGCTTGCTGTTCTTTTGGATTAAAAATGCATGGATAAAACGAAATGTGCCTTCAAGAGGATTTAAATTTTTCAACATCTGTTGTACTCAAAGGATTGATTTGAATAAATATTAAATTCGATTTCCATACACTAGTATTTACTATTATTCTTTCCTTCATTTTCAGTGTTACTAGTGTTTAAATATTTTATGTCTTTTCTTGTTTCAATGTATCCTTACTCAACTCACACACTGAATTAAGGCAGTGAATGGAAATTACAGTCTGAATTAAAAACATTTCTTCCAGGCTTTACGAAAAACATATTTAATATGTGCGTGACAAGTGGCATCACTGACTAAATAATGCCCAAATAATTGCCTTGAGTACTTTATGTTTGTTTCTTGTCTTGTCATTCTTAGTTCAGTGCTACATCATAATGACCTTTCTGCACCATTCTGCATCAACCTTTACAATAAAAACATATTTCAAAAGTAATTTTTGAAAAATGTTCTATTTGGTTTTCTAAGGATTTGGCAGTTGTGATTACGAATTGAGGTAACAAGCCTTTGGTTCTTTTTGGGAAAAAGCTAATTTATACCTATCAGTTATAGTTATATGGGAATTTATACCCATCACTTATAGTTTTTTTTAGAACTTTCTAGAAAACATGTATTCTGTTTTCCAGTCAATATTTTTTAAAAATGGTTCCCAGGACAACTTGTTCAACATTGAGGTCATATACTTCCTGGGATTGAGTCATAACTGGATGTATATGCAACAAACCTGGCTGCTTGCTTTTGGAGTTTTTAATTTAATCTTCTAAAACCTGCAAATAGGGGTCCAAAGGTGCACAAGGATATTCTAAAACTAAACTCTTGAAAGATAGTTCTTCTGCATTTAGCAGCAAGATGACAAGTTATGTCTTAATAGAGCTAAAGAGCAATTTGCTTTGGTGCATAATTCTTGACCTTTAAGGTTCCATTTTCGTGACTAGTGACTCTGACCACTAAATATTTTATCTGATTGAGGTTTCCTAAAGTAGTACTTTGCAATGAATAGGACGTACTGGTTTTATAGCATTTCTTTCTTGTCATTTGCATTGTTGCGTTTTTGAGCTGGAATTGGCCGTGTACAAATAAGAATGGTGGTTATGGTTTCATTTGTATGATATAAAGTAAGTGTTTATTTTAAAACAATTAATTTTGTTACTTAACTTTATCTCTAAGTACGTTTCTTCCGTGATTATTTTTATTGTCTCTAAACATTGTGTTTTTGATTTTTCTAGTCATTTACACATTTTACGACATTGCAAATAAAGCCAATAAACAGCAAAAAAAA
>JAECUM010025766.1:0-58428 GCA_016617855.1 Megalonaias nervosa | reverse complement strand
TTTTTCCAAAACAGACTATGGTGTAGCTGTGTGAAGTATGTTATATTATGTACATGTGACTCAAACGGCAGGCAGACCAGTAATTATAAAATGGATGGGAATGGTGTGATTACCTCCTATGTCGACTTTCAGAAGAAACGAAAGATGTGTCTTCTGTTTCTCATCAAACATAAGCAACATTGTGACTTATTTTACTAATGTCAACATAAACTTTTTATGACAGACAACACACCCCGGAAAAAGATTTGTTAATGGCAGACTGGTTATTACTGTATCAGAAGGAAAATCCGCGAGGAATCTGTAATGCAATGTTGAATAAACCAGTCTGCGCGTGAACTGTCTGTTTACGATAGAGCGGTTTTTTCGTCAAGGTAGCAACTGTGAAAGCATTTAAAAGGTTACCATGTATTAAGGTTAATATAAGAAATCGTATTTAGTTTTGCGCCGAAAAAAATTAAATTCGTTCCTATTTAATTCAGATGCTTCTACGGTAATTTGTCTTTTCTGCTCGATCAGATAATGTAGCGGACGAAATGAAAACACGCAAAGACATGTTGTGATCTGTATGACCTGACGTTACTTTCAGTTGTCTTCTGATGGATGACCTCCCTCATTATGTACCACTCTAGAAGTAATAAATATGAACGCGTCGCGTGGTTATAAAAAATACAGTCTTCCATACCTTGATCCTAGAGTGGAAGTTATGGATGGAGGTAGACAAAATTTTAGATTTACCAATTTTGCTTGCAGTAAAGGAGATTAATATGATCAAGATAAATACCTTCATTATATGTTTGTGCTTCCACAAGATAATAGAAGGGCATGTACATATCCACAAAAAGGGAGCCTTGAACGTCTGTCATTTATCAATAGTGTTCCATCTATTTTATCATTTTATTTTAGTAATTATTATTATTATTATTATTATTATTATTATTATTATTATTATTATTATTTTGTAAAATTAGGAAATCTGCATCAGGAGAAATTCGTTTGGAAAGTTTTAAAAAGTCTATATTTCATATGTTGTCCACCCCAAAATATTTGCATGAGTTTAGTCCTTCATACAACTTAGTATAAATCTCTTCTTGTATCTTTTCATAGCAAACAGATACATATGGCAGCAATGCTTTCAAAAGAAATCAAAGTAAACCTCTGACCAGTAATAATAATAACATCAATAATAATATAGCAATAAGTACTATGAATATAGTTGAGAGATTAAAAATTTATCATCATCGTCATCATCAATCCCTTAACCCAAGAGGTCAATGGGGTACCTCAGTTGACTCTGCAGCCAATTCACTCCATCTTTCCCTGTTCTCTACTGCCCTTTGGGACTCTCCAAATCCCATGAATGTCCACTCCATAATGTTCTCTTCCCACCTTGTTTTCTGTCTGCCTCTTCTGCACCCTCGCACTGTGCCTTGCAAGATTGTTTTTGCCAGTCCAGATGATCTTGAGACATGACTGCACCACTTCATTTTGTGCCTTTTTTACAGTGGTCCAGAGGTCTTCATAGGATCCAATGGCTCGTTGGATCCTGTTGTGGACTTCTTCGTTGTTTACATGGTCAGTGTATGAGATGCCCAAGATCTTGGCGGTAGTATCTCATTTCAAAGTGCATTGGCTAATCTCATTCCTAACTGCAGCACTGATGACAGAAAAAGTTATTCCACAATGTAAAAACCCAAATCACTCAAAAATCATTCCAGCATCAGAGTTTAAAAATCTCATCTGCAGAAATTTTATTTCAAGGTTTTTTTTATGAGCTAGTGTAAGTGGAAAAGCTTTGAATTTGTCTGTTAATATTTCTTAGGAATGAAATTCATTTAGTAAATCTGAGGATAAAACTGACAAACATTTGCAGCATAAAGTTAGTCATATCACAGAGAGCAACAGCTGTTTTGTCTGATGGCTATTGAGAAGAATTGTATCTTGTTACAGTTTTGAGACTTTTCATCACTGGAAATTGTACGTTTGTTTATAATTTAAATTCTTGTGACTGTTCAATTAGAAATTAAAGAAAAGGAAACATAATATTGCATATAATAATCCTACTGTAATGTTTGGAACACTTGCATTTTATTGTTATCTGCATTTAGAAAATTAATTCCAAGAGTATGGGATTTGTTTAGGTTTTTTGGGGGGAAATAAGAACATTATCATAATTCATCATAAAATCACCTGTTGTTATGTTATGTGGAGATATACTTTTGTTTCAAATGGTTATGAAATGTGTTCTTTCCAGTGGGATCTTTACATACCTTTTTTGGTGCCAAGCGCAGGACTGCAGATGAACCTGAATAGATGGCCTCACAGAACTTAGATCAGTTTATATTGGGAGTACAGTATAGTTTAAAATGAAAGAGTACGGAACAGGGCTAAGCATGTAATTTTCATTCAGTTGTCCAGGACAAGTGGTTTTACAAAATTCACTTGTCCCACCGACCCTTTTGCTTGTACACAGAATGCAAATCTCTTTTCAAGATTTGATGAGATATGTTCACTTTCATGTATAGAAAGAAAGTGCATATGAAATAATGCACAACATATTTATTTCTTCAGAGAATTAAAAAAACTATGGGTTGATATTACACATTTTGTTACATAGATGTTTTTTAGTTTTCCATTGTCAGGGTGGGTGTGTGTATATTTGTGTGTGTGTGTGTGTGTGTATACACACACACACACACACACACACACACACACACACACACAGTAGCATCAGTACTTCCATGAGCAAGAATTGAAAGGAATTTACTAAATTCAGATCTTTCCTTAAATTCTTCTCTCAAGATTTGATTGATTGATGGGATGAAGTCACTTGCCCAGAATCTTTTCTTATAATTAGCACCAAGTTTAACACCATTGTTCTCCTGGAGTGCACACAGCATTCCATATAAGAATGTTTTTTTCCGTAGTGGGCTTGGCTGTATGGTGCATTAGTGTTCTCATTGTTTTCATTTCAGACTAATTTAATTTGGATTGGACCATTTGTAGTGGAGTGTTAGTGCATGTAACTTTTGAGGGAATTTCTGCATATGCTAGGTAGTGTCATGCAGGCTAGTGCCATGCATACGCTGTGCTGGGCAGGCCTTGTGAAGTCCAGAACAATTATGAGACCTGATTGGTTTAATCCTGAATTTGTCAGTTGACAAATACACTGGTTGAATTTCCAAACTGTTTGGGATATTGTTTGCAATAACTGCAAAACATGTTTGCTTCTGAGTCAATGGCTTCAAGGCAGGGATAACTCAATGCAGCTGAAAATTTCAAAGTCTTGTAGTAGTCATATTTAACATTTTCTTTTTGTCACAGAATTTACTTGTATCTCTGTGGAGCAATAGTTACAGTAAATTAGCAAATATAACAAATGGGTTATCCAGGTTTTTTATACCATGCACCACCACCTCCCCTCCCCTGTATGGTAGGTATGTCTGTGTGTTATGCAACTTCATTTTTAACTTACTGTGTTTTTAGTAATATTTTAAAGACTCCTTTCCTTTCAACACACCTAGTTCGAAATAGTAAATGAGCCTAATGTTGATTTTATATGTTTTACATTTCAGCTAAATTTATGGAAAGTTAAAGACAATATAATAACAAGAAGAGAAGATCAACATAATAATATCAGCGCCTTAATTTAATAACTTACTAATTTATGAAGAATGACAGTGTTGTAGTGTTTACTAATATCTTAAATTGACATAGACCAGTCAGATTCGCTGTCATAGTCGGATTTAGAGCTATCATAGATGAGTCGACTTCCGAAAGAATTTCACATTTCTGGAATCCTTTCCGAATAATAGGTGGTGTTATTGTTTATTTTAAAATCAGAAGGTGTGTAATTTGTGCCGTCTGGTGATTATTTATGGGTAGGTGACTTTATTGATTTTAAATTACTGGTAACGGATTGGCATGGCTTTGGTCCTGCATTTAACAAAGAGAGCATATGGTGTCATTTTGGAATGTTTGCTACGGCTCAAGGTGAAATAACTAATTGTGAATTGATCCAGTTTGGTTGAAATGGCTCTGCTGTGGTTCAGTGGTAAACAGAAAGAATGATTCACAACACCCTAGTATTTTATACAATGTTTATGATGATAAGAAGCCAACACAGATTTTAATCATTAATTTTTCTGTGGCTATATTGGTCCACGTGTAATCTAATATATTTTTTACACACAGTAGGAAAACTGGGGGAAATACATGAGTGCATGTTATACTTGGATGGGTTTTATTTGCTAACTTATGGTATCTCACTCAGTGGTAGTCATGTATTTTACCCATTTTCCTTGTCTAAATCATCCTTATTAACTTCCTTGTGAAATTTAGTAAACTCATTTTATTCACATAGTAAATATCACTTTTGTTTGACAACTGCATCTGAATGATCATAACATACATTTTAAATATGAACAGAGGCTGTTCCTTAATCGGCATAATTGTTTCGCTTCAGTGCTATGTCAGACATGAATGTTAATCTTCAGTGTGATCAATTCAAAATGAAAGAATCATCACTGCCATTTAATCAGTTCATAAAGGACACTTATGTCAGTAATGTGACCTGATTAATTTGATTGACTCCTTGGATTAAAATCAAAGAGTGAGTCATTCCCAAGGATTTAAGTTGAGTACACGATTCAACAAAACTATTTCAAATAGAATGTGCGCACGTGGAACAGCTGTCAATGACCACAGGATATAGGATGTGTAGAATTAAAATAGGAAAACAGCACTTATCCATGACTAGCACTTGTCCATGTTTAGCACTTGTCCATGTCTAGTACTTGTCCATGACTAGCACTTGTCCATGTCTAGCACATGTCCATGACTAGCATTTGCTGTCTTCAAAAATGAATAGCCTGGGATGTTGGGCTATGGGATTTGCTCAGCCCTGCAGGATGACTTTTTCTAGTTCAGAATGGTAGTAAATTGCACGGATGAGTCTTCAGGACATATGCTTGGCATTCTGCAGGAGTTACTCCAATTTTTTATGAAATTTGCTGTGTTATTAGTTTCACCCATGACATCAGTGGCATGTGAGTGAGGTTTCTCATCATATATTCTTGTCAGCAAAATGGACGGTGGACATATTGGACAGTAGACATTTAAAATCAGAAACTTTTATGAAATTGATGAGGGTGATGGAGGAAAGTCCTGAGCTTGGGGTTTTGATCCTAAACCTGCAATGGAGAAATCGGCTAAATTTTCTTGAAAGAAAAAGTAAATATAGTATGGCTGTGTTGTTTAAAGATTTTACACAAAAAAGTGAATGGAATATGGTTGTTTCTTCTTCCAGTGTCGTGACAAATTTATTTATTTGAAATAAAAGTATTTGAAGTGGAAGTAGACTAATTAAAGAAACTTTAATCTTTAAAACTTAAATTCGCTGTTGAAAGATAACATGATTGTTGGCTACAGTTTCCTTTGCATCCCCAGCAGAAAGCTCCTGAATGTTATGATCTTCCCATCAAACACGATTCTGATGTACACTCTCACTCGCTCACTAACTTTTGTATCTGTACTTCATGTGTGAGTACAAAAAGAAAATTGCTCTTTAATAAATCTTGGTCGGCATCACTATAGATTGTGTTGGATACAAACCTTGCATGGTTTCTGTTTTACCCCAAGTCGATTCCATTTTGTTTTTCTTGAAGTAAACATCTTATTTGGTATGGGTTTTCAGTGTTTGGCAAGGTGCAGTGTTGAACTTAAAATGCACATGGGTGTAGGCAGCGTTAAGCAAGAACTTGAAAGGCACAGGGGTGTAGGCAGTGTTAAACAGAAACTTAAAGTTCACAAGTTCATTCTCTCAGATCTTACCGTAATCATTTCCCAAGGGAGTTGGTGCAAATTGCTAGGTAAGTACAGCCATAATACTTTTGACCAGAGTGGTCCCCTTTCCATTTTTATGCATGCTTATTACAATACAGTCCAGTTAAACTTTGCCCAATTCAAAGGGTCTGATAGGGTCTTCTCTATCATTATCAATCTCAATGGAAAATGGATTTGCTGGTCATCTTTTGCTTTGAGTTAGTCAGACTCTAGCCAGAGATACTGATTAATCCATGATGACTGTAACTTTTGGCACATTTTGAATTCTGACTGTTTTCCTTTACAACAGAAATCATTGATTTTGTTTAGAAACTTCGTCAGGTTTCCTTTTTTGTCTGCATATGCTAACAGACTACTCTCTTCAGTGGCATTAGCAAAAAAAAGCTAGACCTTTTGGTAATGATATATTTACAATCACATCTGAATGATTTGAGAGCACTTAGTTTATTACTTAACAGTGATCACCCAGTCAGAGTGAAATTGGTAACATGCATCAGAACAGTCTTTAACAAGATGACTTTTGAGAATGAAAACACTTATCTTTTATCGGTTTAATTATTTGCCACACAGTAAGTTTGTATTTTTTGTCTCCTGTAATTGTCACATAAACATGAGATGATAAACACTACTTCTGACAGGTTGAGCATTCTGTTACAAAGGCACACCTATCAAAACAAAACAAATCTGTCCTTCTTATAATTAGCTCATCCAATGATTTCAATGGATCCAAAAAAAAATGTATGCAGGGATCTATATAGGATCTTGAAAGTTGCAGTCAAGGACTCCTTCCTTGTAAAATGCTAGAGTCCTAGTCCAAATAAACAGGAGTCCAAAAATAAGATCTTTTTTGTTCTTGCAAAAATTCACCAATATAAATGTTATCATAAAAGTATAAAGCCATTTAAAAATGTTAAAATTGTGATCAAATTCCTAAAGTTCTGGATCTTTCCCAGTCACCCTCATCAGTTTTGTTACAGTTTGTTAAATTTACATGTCTGCTCCCCTTTATCTTGATAGAATTATGCACTGAGAAATCTCTCTCACATGTTGCTGATGGTATAGGTAAAACCATGAACACTAAAATGGCAAACTCTGGAAAATGAGTACCTCCCACAGACTCTTCCCTGCAAGTGATTTGCCCATCATGTTGTACTGGATACACAGAGGTTGAAAACTCCATTGTCTGGAACAACTAAAATGTAATGTCAGGTAACCATTTTTCCAAATGTGAAAGCCTGGCTGGTCAGTCAGAAATATATTATTAAAAACAATTTTAATAATTAGAATGAACATATTACTGTTTACATATGTCCTAAGACTTGTAAATGTTTTACCTATTGTCAAAACACCAACATTATAGTGTTCTTTGATCTTTGACTTGACACTATGGGGCCTTTTGATCTAATAGTATTTTTTTGTTGTTGGTCTGTTGAAGAAATGGGTGTTTTGGTATAGAGCATGTAACAGTTGAATCCTATTTGATACCTTTAGCTAATGGACAATGGCAAGTGTATGATTGAACCAATCACAATTGTTGATTCATACTTTATTCCATGTCATATAATGGCCATCATATAAACACAATTCCCACATGGATAAGTTGATAGTTGCCAGACAATTTATTTGCATATAATAATATTGGGTCGCTGATGACATGAACCACAATTGTCAGATAATCATCAAATAAGGGTCAGTTTCTGTCGAGAGTGACTCAATTGCCAGAAAGCGGACTGACCACCAGACTGTGTAGAAAAAGAAAATCTTTTGATGACAAGAAATATGATGGTAATAAGGAGAGTTAATGTAGATGTCAGTTCTCATGGTTAAAATAGAGTAAAAAGGAAAATGGTGGACATATGTTTGGTAGTTTGTGCACAGAATTTCCAGAACATGCAGAGAGAAAATATCCCATATTCATTTCTGGTCTTAGGATGAAGGACTTATTTATCAAACTTTAATTTACACAAGTGAATAGATGTGACTGCACATTGTCTTATGCCCCAAAAATATGTGTTTCTGGTCGGCTGGCCGTCCCTACTTTTTGTTGCCAACCCTAGTTTGCCATCCCCCATTAGGGTGAAAAAATAAAAATTGTCCTAAAAAATTACTGAAATTGATTTTTGCATCTAATTGAGCTGGTTTAGCCCAGTACTTGAAGTGTTAGTACATTATATATACTGATCATTATAATATATATAATATATATATAATATTTAGAGAAATTTTTTAAAATAAAATTATAGAAATTGATTTGTGTATCTAATTGAGCTGGTTTAGCCCAGTACTTGAAGTGCTTAGTACATTATCTTGTTTAAAAAACAACTTACGTACCTACTCTAATTTTAAAAATGGTGCAGTTGGAAACAAACGTATTTTTCTTTTGGCCTTATTGTAACTTGTGGAGTTTGTTTTAATTTCTTTTTTAGTTAAAATAATAAGTAGCTAGACTTGTGTTACACTTTTGTCTTACATTACACACCTTACCATCTCTTTCTTTATCTCTCTTTCATATATATATATATATATATATATACACAAGTTATCAAATAATTTTGATTGCTTTAATTGATCAGGCAGCCGCAGTATTTTACTGGGCATCCATACAATCTGATGGGCAGCTAGATTTTTAAAGTCAATTGCCCCAGGACAACCATTGATTTTCAAATCTTTTTGACCTATGATACATGAAATGATTTCTGTCAGCCAGTCTTAAAAAAATCAGGCTCATCTTCAGCCCAGTGCTTTTGCACCATAGAAATTATGTAAAGTTGGCCAAAAAAATGTACATGTGTGATAATCTCATGAAAATGAAAGTATATCTGAACATGACACAAAAACAGTGACTCTATGACAGTTTATGATGATTAACATGGGGGTTTGTATTTCTCTGACAAAGCATGTCCCCAAATCTTGAAACTATTTTTCTAAATATGGTATGTAATAAAATGCATGTGTTCCAAAAGTCGCAGAAGGATTTAAAATATGATGGATTAAATGTGTGCTGGTTGATGCCTGTCAGAGCAAGGTATTGAAGCACATGCACATTTATTTAGTCCTTTGGTCACCATGAGCATTTAATACTGATAATTTGATACGATGTGGCTGCATGAAATCCATTAATAATCACTTGATCTCTGCTTGATAGTCCTCTTTGAACTCTGAAAAATTGTTAAAGCTACGTTAAAAATCCAAATCACACACACACACACATACACACACACACTCTCTCTTTGAACTCTGATAGTCTTCATGCTACATGGCTGGTACTTGCTTTGTAGAAATGGATCACATAAAAGAGCTGTGCACCGACAAAAAAAATTTGCGTACTGAAGAATCAGCTTTTGGATTTTCTTTGCATCCAGAATTAAAATTATACATGCTTTTATGCAAATTTCAGCATCCTAGAGAACCCTGAATTGAATTTAGAAAGTTGTATGATTCCTTTTGAAGTGTTGTTCCTTGTACTGGAATAGATTTGGGTGAATTTTTATTTATAGGGGTGACTCTTGAGGCAGTTTTTTGTATTTTCTTTTGTTATTTGTATTTGCTATTTCCTTTCTTTAAAAATTTCTTTCCCTCAACAGACTTTTACCATGGTATGTTCAAGAGGTTTCTTACCCTGCTTTCTGACAGACTGACCTATGGCCCACAAGTGGAGGTGATGGAGCCTGTCAGCAACATGTGGGCAGAGCTACAGAAAGATAAAAAGTGAGTTCTTGGCATTGTTGTCCATCATTGTAGGTAAATGTGTACATGAACCTGTTTCCAGAAGTGCAGTGCAGTTGCTGTGGATATAAAAGTTGCATCCCTGAGGTTAACATATCTTGCTACAATGAGACAGAGCTGTAACCATTTAGCAATACTTGTGGAGTACATAAGTATTTTTGAGGCAATAAAATTGTATTGCCACTCTGTAGTTTTGAGTCAATACAATTCTATTGCCACACCATCTATTTGAGGAAATACAATTGTATTGCTATTCCGTAGTTTTGAGGCAATACAGTTCTATTGCTGCACCATATTTTGAGGAAATACAGTTGTATTGCCATTCTATAGTTTCAAGGCAATAGCATTCTATTGCCACATCATATTTTTGAGGAAATACAATTGAATTGCCACACTGTATTTTGATACATTCAGTACAACTTGAGAATAAAATGTAAATATGCATTTAAATTACTAAAATAAATTTCAGATTTAGTTTCTGAATTTCAATACTGGTTCAGTTTTGTTTTAATATTTTGCTCCCAGTAATCCAGTCTTCAGTGACTTAGTGCAGCTAAAAGGAAGTGACAGGCAATTCTTCTCCAGAATACTAAAAAAACCACACACATCTAATGATTTCACATTAAGTATTCAACAAACACTTAAACAGCACAGTTTGAAATGATAAACATGAATACATACTGTTTATTTCTCCAGAATTAACATCAAGAAGATTGGTTGCTGCCCTGCCATGTGCCCTAAGGCAAGGCATTGTTACTGTAAGAAACAAACAAAGAATTTTACACAATAACAGCAGCATTGTAGCCAAAAGTACTACTACTACAACTGCTGCCATTACAAATAAAATTGTTTTGGTAAAACGGACTGCAAGCACTTCCAGCACATTCTAGACCTTTAAATGTTTATCCCCATTGTTCTAAGACTGTGCATCCTGTACAGTCTCATTTACTAGTCCTGGTGTTCAAGTTTCTTGAACTATATACCCTGTGGATGCAGATTCCTCCCTAACCCCTGACCCAATCAAGTTATAAAAAACCTCAACAAACTTTTTGGCATGAAAGGTGATTCTGTGACTTAATTCTTGTACTAAAACAGCAGAGAAGAAACATTGAAAGTTTAAATGAAACCAAAGATAGTAATAATAGTAGTTCACAGAATTTAACATTGTAAAATGTTTTTAATTTTGCTGGAATGTAATGATTTTATTCTCACTAATGGACTCTCTCTCTTTTCACACCATCAGTTTTCCAGACAGGACCCCAGATTTCTGAATACTGAATTTCCAGGACATTCAGTGCTAAGGCTTACACATAGCACTGAACAGCCTCTCTTCACATAACCATAATACCAGCTTAAAGCACCGTACAACCTCTCTGGACATAAACATAATGCCAACTTAAAGCACTGTACAACCTGTCCACATGACCATAATACCAACTTAAAGCACTGCACAACCTCTCTCAACATAACCATAATACCAACTTAAAGCACTGTACAACCTCTCTCAACATAACCATAACACCAGCTTAAAGTACTGTACAACCTCTGTCCACATAGCCATAATACCAACTTAAAGTACTGTGAAAACTCTGTCCACATAGCCATAATACCAGCTTAAAGTACTGTACAGTCTCTGTCCACATAACATAATACCAGCTTAAAGCACTGTACAACCTCAGTCCACATAGCCATAATACCAACTTAAAGTACTGTACAATCTCGGTCCACATAACATAATACCAGCTTAAAGCACTGTACAACCTCTGTCCACATAACCATTAATACCAACTTAAAGCACTGTACAATCTCAGTCCACATAACCACAGTACCAACTTAAAACTGCAAGCTGAGGTGGCTCGATGGCTACTATGCTGAACTGATGACTAACAGGATGCAGGTTCAAATTCTATCACTGGGTCAACTACCTTGGGCAAGGCACTTTATTCCAGTTAGCTTGCCACTATATTCCCTAGTGGCTGTAAAACACCAAACATTCTCATCCACCCTAGAACTTGGTTTTTATTTATTCCACCTGCTTGTGTGGTTAGTTACTTCAGGATTAACTGTAATGAACATTACCTCCATTACGAATTTACAATGTAATATTACTATGCATCATTTCATAGATGAGAGGTTTGCTTTATGAATGGTAATATGTATAATGTACTTAACCAGGACACGTCTTTCAGCGTTTAGAAAGTGAATTTTGTTACCGGCAGTGTGTATTGGAACACAGTGATTCACGATGTTTTGCCACCATATAATAAACTGATTCGGTATGTATTGTAACCTTGTATGATTATTTTGTGCATATTTTACTTGTTAGTCATATCAGTATAATGAAATTACCTTGCCTAATGTATAATTCCACCAGGACATGGTCAATTTATTCCATAATTCTAATGTTTTGCTGTGCATTTGCTGCCAATACATACTAATCCGCCATTTGCACTCTTTTGGTCAGCGAGTGTTATGGAATCTGATTGGCTATTGGTCACATGACCTTTTTGTATAAATAGCACCACATACACGTAATGTAGAGCTTCACTGTTAGCCTGTCCAGCGTTTGGAGCAGATGAAAGTAAATCATCGGGTGACGTTGTAACCATTTCATCAATTCTAGAATGTCTCAGGCCATGTTAGATAGACATAGTCAAGTTGCAATGGTTAGTACCTAATGAAATTTGATATGCTTGTTTGACATTACGGGGAATTCCAGAAGTTATTGTTATTCATGAGATGACGTCTGCTACCGTATTGGTTGAAATGATTTCGCCTTCGGTGAATTATCACCGCAATTAACCTATGTAAGTGAAGGCGAAAGATCATTACAATCTATATAATCCTGGGAAACATATATATTGTTCCCTCAGGAACTGATATATAAGTAGATTAATGTTAAGTCACTACTAAATCGTCACTTTTTACCTTCGTTAGAAGGTGAACTCGCGTTGCACCTTCACCTTATGATATTCAGCACCTTCAGCTCCTGAAGGTTAATATTTCACCTTCACCTTATTCACCGTCACAACTTAAGCAACTCTTTCTTGTACTTCCATGACGTGAATTCTATGTGATATAAATCATTACAAATATATTTTGAAATCCACTCAGAGGTGGAGAAGGTGCAGTTATATTTGAAGCTCCATTGCACCTTCCCCCACGGGAGTCCATCACCTTTGTCTCCCGTGATTCTCTGGTTTACATAAGTTTAGTATTAAATCTTAAATATTTATGTATATGTAACTGTATTGACATTCAGTAGTTCCATGTCCACCTGTTCTTGTCCTTAAGGTAATTTACAAATAAATACTTTCGATGTTTATTTTATACGGTCTTGTGTTATTCTTTCTAATCAAAAGCTGGACAGGAGGACCCAAAAATATTGTAGCCCGGATACGGCGTTACATAACATATGAATGTGCATGCGTCTGTTTCAACTTCAAAGAAGATTAAATTTGCACTTTCATGATCTGCTTCAGGTCCTTGTATGTCATATTCCCACTTGGTCCCAAAATATGCCCCTTCAAGAAAGTGCTTCTTTCATTTTTATGTGCCCCTCTTCCGTCTCCACTCTGTAAGAAATTCCAAGCTGGAACACTGAAGCCCATGGTTCTGATATTGGGTTCTATTTTTAGACTGCCACGTGGCCCATGGTCTTCCAGTTGTGAGCATGAACTCCAGGAATTGATGCAGCAAATAGATGTGATGGTGGCTGCCAAGAGAAAAGAGTGGGAAAGGGAGACTGAAACTTTTCAGTCAAGGTTGGATATGAAAGAGAAAGAATTACTAATGCAGAAAACTACAGTGGAACAAAAACACAAAGAGGTATATTTAGTAATTCTGTACTGTGCAGTACTGTATATTACTTTTTAGCTCTGCTTTTCATAGTCTGAAAGAGCTTATGGGATGGTTTTTGTTTGTCCATTTGTTAAAACAAATTTGTTATTGGTACTAAGCTATGTGGATGAATGCTGTGAAATGTTGCATACACATTTATCCCATTGTTTAATTGGTTCTAAATAAAAATGGGACTGCATGGACATCCAATATGCCTGCTGTAACACCCATGTTAAAAATCTTGTTATAACTATGCATTCTGAATGGAAAGTCATATTGACATGGGGTTTTCACCAGAAGACTTCTTATAGTTAGTCCAAAATGAAAATGGTGCCATTTTTATGTCAGTTATGGCTGAATAGTGGTCATATTGATAACCTAGTTACCAATATTTTTCTTGAATAGTTGGTCATATCAGCTTGGGGTTTTGACTTCTTACGATATCTAGCTGGTCCTAAATGCAAATGGTACTGATCTAATGTCCAGTATGGCCATCATAGTAGCCAGCTTGAAAATCTTGTTATTACTCCTGAATAGAAAGTCATATGAACATCTGGTTTTCACTAGAAGGTGTCTTATGATGGCTAATTGCATCTAGGTAAAAATGGTGCAAATCTGATATCTAATATGGCTGCCACAGTGGCAATATTGAACATCTTGTTACTGTTACTCCACCTGAATGAATGGTCATATCAACATTGGGTTTTCGTTGAAAGATTTCTTATGAGGTCTAGTGGCAGCCATAACAGTCATATTGAAAATCTTATTATCTCCTGGATGAATGGTCATATTTGCATGGGAATTTCACTGAAAAACCTCTTATAATGTCTAGTTTGCTCATAAATGAAACTAATACTGATCCAACTTCTAATATCACTGCCACAGTGGCCATCTTGAAAAATCTTGTTAACACTGCTTCTCCTAGATGGCTGGTCATATTGACAATGTGTTTTAACAAAGAGACTTTATATGATGTCTGTTTGGTACTAAATAGAAATGGTGTAGATGTGATCTTGAATATGGTGCTCATGACTCCCATCTTGAAAAATCTTTTATTGTTACTCCTCCAGAATGGAAAGTTGTATCAAAGTTGAGTTTCCACTTGAAAATTTCTTATGATAGCTTGCTAGTCCTGAATGAAAATAGTATCAAATTGACATCCAATATATCTGTCACAGTTGGTATTTTAAAATCTTGTTTTGATGAAGAATATCATAGATGGTTTCATCACTTTGTAGTTAAAAGGAAGAAATGATCTTATCTTGAATCCCTGGAAATTCTTTTCTGGTACCGTATTTACGGTATGTTTTCGGACATGGTTTGTTTTCAGACACTGTTTTTTTGGGGCAAATATAATATTTAAATGCCTTGTAAGTTTCGGACGTTGCTCCGCTATAATTTTTTTCTACAATTTATGTTTTCAGACACAAACTAAGTAGATCTGCTGCGTCGTTTTAAAGTAAAATTCACAGCGTGTTTGCCATTAATTTAACTGATTCAAAGTTCGCTTCATTTGGTCACCAATTTATTTAATGTGTGATCACGAACTTCCATGAACTAATATAATTTAAAATTCAAAATTGTATGTATGTATGTAAGTATGTATGTGTGGCTAACAAAAATACGATTGGTTGTCAGTGTAGACATTGTTACACACGAAACCACTTCAGGCAGGTGTGACAGTTATGGCTTTAATTAGAAACCATGACCCTGCTTTATATCATTAAACAATACATCAGAGAGTCGGTATGGATTAGTAAATTCATTGGCATTGTGCAACAAAACAAACCCCTTATCCCCGAGGCATTTTGTACCACAGTTTAAATGTAATTATTGTTCTACAGGTAATAAACCTCTTTGTAGACGATAAATATTTATTGTGGGTGTTACATGTTCGGTACATTGTGTGCTCTTTTAACGAAATCCAGATGGCTGCCTTTTATTTCCGAACACACCTGTCAAAGAAATCCCACAAATTATATTATTAACAATTATCACCTAGACACCTTGAAATCTCCGACATGCATCAAAACAATCTTTGAGCAGTCGATTGTTTCGAGTCGGCAAGCTCTGCTCATTTTGAAGCTACCCTCGGCTAGGTGGAAAAAAAGGAGAGAACCACAACAAATAGATAGCCTTTTTCGAAATATATTTCTGTCATAAATATCTTCAGAATCATAATTCCTAAATCTTTTTATTTAGTTTGCATTAATATCTTAATTACACAGAAATAAAGCTTGCGTGCGTTTGTAAGGTAGATTTTATTGATAACTGATTAGTAGAGGGTTAAACTGTGGATTGCAAGATTGCTAACATGGCGGTTCTTTTGGAAAATACACACACAATCGTGGCTCTAATACATGTATGGTTGCGTTTTCTGGTGGATAGACGTGTATCAAATAGACAAATAGGCAAGTAATGCCTGTTTTTCATTCATTATCCTTTCTGTGGTGTTAAACAAAATACTTGTTTTACTTCATGGCAGCATCTTGTTGTGTGAGCTAACAGTAACTTCATTACGGATGGGGGGGGGCAAAAATTTATCTTCCCCTGTTTGTTTTCGGACATCTAATTAAAGAATTTAATATGTATTCAGACGACAAAAAAAGTAATTATTTGTTGCCGTCTGAAAACATGTCGTAAATATGGTAGTAGAGTGTCAGTCCCTTTGAGGAATCCTTGTCTTTGTTGATATATTGATTCTTCCCCTATTGAAGAGCACGATTAGGCCAAAACATGTGGAAATAGTTTTGTTGTTATGCCATTGCCAGTTTTATATATATATATATATATATATGTGTGCAAACACACAAGTAATTGATTTTCCTAAAAATGATTCTGATCATGTAAATACATATGCATTGTATATTTTTATAAATTTATGTGCAGAGAATTATTTTTTAAACTTAGTCACATTTTAAATTCTCAAGTATTGATAAGCAAGCTTGATATGTTTGGTGAAACAGAGTTTGACATTTGTTAGTATTACCATGATAAAGCATCTATCATTTATATGTTATCACTTTTATTGTGCATATTTTATATGTCCAGTGCCATTACTTTGAAATGTGAAAGGTATATTTGGTATTTTTAGCTTTTAATAGAAAAATAATACCCCGATATGTTTTTCTCCTCAAATACTTACAAATATAATAACTATGAGTAAAGAAGCCATGGCATTAAAAACAAAATTATCAGTTATAATTTAAATATCCATGCCAGTCTTGACATTTTGAACATTTAATTAAAACTTTGTATGTAACCTTAACTTTTAAGATCTTGGATGACTTCAGTTATAAGCAAGTGACTATCATGGTTCCCTCTTACAGTTCAATGTTAAGAGTCAGTTGTCAAATCCAGCAGTCACATTCAGATTCTTAGGCATCAGTGCTAAAGGTTGATACTGATTGTGTCAGGCATCAGTGCTAAAGGTTGATACTGATTGTGTCAGGCATCAGTGCTAAAGGTTGATACTGATTGTGTTAGGCATCAGTGCTAAAGGTTGATACTGATTGTGTTAGGCATCACTGCTAAAGTTTGATACTGATTGTGTCAGGCATCAGTATTAATGGTTGGTACTAATTGTGTCAGGCATCAGTGTTAATGGTTGGTACTAATTGTGTCAGGCATCAGTGCTAATGGTTGATACTAATTAGGTCAGACGTCAGTGCTAATGGTTGATATTATTTGTGTCAGGCATCAGTGCTAATGGTTTATACTAATTGTGTCAGGCATTAGTGATAATGGTTGATACTGATTGTGTCAGAGGAATACATACAATCAGATTGCATTAGGAATATTGGCTTGCTACCTTGCGAATCCAGCCCTACTAAAAGACAAAAATCGTCTTTTTCTGTCTGTTTCAATAGACAAAGGGCAATAACTCCTGCTTATTACGTCCATTTGGCAGTGCCAGGTGTCTCTGCTGTACTAGTAACATCGTCCAGTTTATCCTCTGACAATCCAAGCCATTCTTGTGTTCTAATTGAACCATCCAATGTTCCTTTTGGAATTTATTGTGTGGATTATTCATTCTGCTGAAGGTTGTATACATTCTTTTTACAATTTCTGCCAAATTTGAGTGATTCTATCACCTTTAGGGATTTTGGCCTTTTAGGAAACATCACACCATGCTATTGTTGACCTTTGCAAGGACATTATGAGTTAGCGTGACTTTGATATCTTTTCGCTTACTCCGTTTGTCATGGAGTTGGTTTTAGCGAGATTTTAACATGCTGCAATGCTAATTTATGTTTACTAAATGCATGAAATGCATGTTTAAAGCTATAGTCTATTTGGTATTGAAGGGAAGGAAAGACAGAGTAAGTCAGTGAAGACAGTCTATGGTTTGTTGTTGGCGATACCAACTTATTGTGGAGTTTTCCCTAATTTTAGGTAGCCTTCCCTCCACATGTCCAAGCAAGTCCTTTGAGCCTGTATTCAGGGCACATGGGGCTCGTATCAGGTCAGTTGCATCCACCTTCTTATACCACTGCACAGTTATCTGCCATTGAGGCGTCACAGACCCTACAGCTGTAACCACGCTTCAAGCATGGGAGACCTTTTGGGAAGATGGTCAAACCATCTCTGATTCATTGGGCAGTGTTTCCCAATTTTATGCAGCCCAGTGGGCATTAAGTCCCTGCGCATGTCTGAGCATGATCTTTGGGCCTGTAATTCCAGACACATGGGGTTTGTACTGGATCCATTGGATCTAGCGCGTAATAAAACTGCATTGTCACTGGCCGTCCAGCAACTCCAACATGGGGACCTTTATGTTAAATCGGTCCCGCCCACTATGATTTAAGGGGATCTTAATGACAGATCCATCTTTGTAAGCATACTGTCAGTAACATGCACTTTCTATGACGTAGATTTCAGTGAGAAATTTGTCTGTCCATCCAGGCCCTTGGAGCAGCCAGTACCTGTGATAGCAGACTGTCTTCTATATCGCCAGCTTCCAGGCCAACCATTCATCAGGCAAACCAAACTGCAGTGCCAGACTTCTGTATGTTCACTGCTTGTCCACAAAGGAGAGCTAGTGACATTTTCATAGCAGTGGAATTGAGTCTTCATACCACCTGTTATGTCTTACGATGAGCTGCAAGTAGACCCAGTTGGGCTTAATGCTCAGTGAGTGCAACAGAACTCCTTCAGTCCACCATCCTTCACAACTTACTCAGATCCGGCCATGGAATGGACTGAAATTTAGCTTCCAATCGGCTGTCAAGGACATTTTTAGGGTTGTTTGCTACTTCAGATTGCCCTTAACCCCCAACTGTTACTCTACTGAACCAGTAGATCTTGATGAGGAGGAAGAGATGAACTTAAGGTGACAGACACCTTAAGTAATGACCTCCTGAAATATAGTAGCTGTTCTGTTCAAATGTCCTCTCATCTGTTTTACAAGGTGAACAAATGTGCTTGTTGCCCATCAAAGCTGGTTTGGGATGTCGTTGCTCCTTCTTCATCGTTGGATTTGGCCTCATTGACACCTTTCAGACGTGACGGGGAGACCCAGCAATAGCCACACTTGGGTGGCGACGGACAGGATTGCTAGGGTCATTGACTTGGGCTGCTTACTATACCATGGCCAGTTTATTCCTGATATGACGTATTATATGTCTGCATTCCATGTCTCTTAAACCTTGTCATACCCTCCCTTTCCAGACGACCCTGTTCTGATCATCGTTGCTTTGGAGGAAGAATAGAGGCAAGCAGCTCAGGAACTGCTCCTCCACCTTGCCGCTCCACCCACACAGGCATTTGGAACCACTCTGCCCCCACCAGTGTGATGGGATGTTAAGGGCCTTAGGACGGGATCTTCTCAGTTACATGTGCACCAACATCAATCCCTAGGAAGCATTCTTACAAAAGCTGTAAGAAACCTAATTTTGTGCTCACTGTCCCCTCATTAATGGGGGTGGGGTGTGTGTGATCCAGGTCATTTGGAAGGGCTTCACGTTTCCTTCATCAACAATCCCCTCTCCTGTCCTCCCACTTCACAGATGCACCGTCAAATTGGCAGAAGGATGCCTTTCTACAACATGAGGTATTGTCACTCATCAAAATAAAAAGGTGGTGGAGCTTGTGTTAAGACCACAATCCCTGGGATTTTATTCAAGGATGTTTCTTTTCCTGAAAGCAAACAGCAAGTTGAAACCCATCATCAACTGGAGTGATCTCAACCAATCAAAGTTGGAGATGGTGAGTTCAGTCTGCTTCTATGTTTGATGGGACGAGTATACCATCAGTCTTGATTTGACTGATGCATATTTTCACATCCCTATCCACCCTGTGTCATGAACATTTTCTGTGTTTTTGCTTACTATGACACACTTTATCAGTTCAAAGTTCTCCCTTTAGTCTCAACATCAGCACTTGGGCTTTTACCAAGATTATGGATTATGTTGTTACCCTGTTCCGATCGATGTCATCTACAACTATGGCAGTGTACATGGACGACATCCTCCAGAAACATATGGTAAGTTCTATTCTACCCCAAGGCAAGAATGATCTCAATCTTTTAGATCATCCAGGCTTTCTGTTGAACTTGGAAAAGTCAGGCCTCTGTCCAAACCAGAATTTTTTCCACCTGGACATAGAATTGTTAACCAACCATAATCTGGTGTGACTTCCTCCTGTTCGCATAATCAGAGTCGTCAGGTCTGTTTTCAACACGACTTGGATTTCGGTGGGAGAGTGTTTGCAACTCCTCAGTTTATTCAGTGTGGCAGCAGACTTGATCCCACTCAGTCATTTTTTTTTGGTGGACATTGCGAGCACAATGGCACCCCATTTCAAGTCCCCTTGATCAAACAGTCATGATCGTGCCCGAGATTCAATTATTCCTGCGTCATTGGTGCCACTCTGGTTGGCTGATCATGGGAATCCCACTGGAGAAGCCCCAAGTGGAAATAATTGTAGGTACTGAGGCCAGTGCGCATGGTTGGGGTACCCACCTGTTGCCGCCCTTCACTATTGTCAGCAACACTTGGGAACATACAAATCAGACACATTCCCAGCGGACTGTGTGTCTTGGCCAACATTATCCAGAAGTGGTCAAGTCTTTAACATCGAATGGTCTTTCCTTTGATCAGTCATCAGTTGGATATGCACACTGTGTTGGGTGTCCAGTGATCGACCTCTTCACATTGAGGTGGAATCTCAAGCTACCCACCTTCATCTCTCCAGTTCTAGTCCCAAAAGCTTGAGCTGTGGATGCACTGTCAGTCATTTGGGAGGATTATGGGCATTTGCATACCCACCCATGGTGCAGAGACTGAAAATAATCCAGAAGTTACAGGGTCAGAATGGCCAGTTGATTCTGATAGCCCCTCTCAGATGGAACAAGTTCTGGGTCACTGATCTACTCATTCTAGCAATAAATATACCCAGGAATATTCCAGCCAACCCTGATCTTCTCCAGCAATCACAGTCACAGATGGTCCTTCCCTGCCAGGACCATCCTCTTTTTTTTCTACATGTTTTGCTCTTATCAGAACAGCCTTGCAAGAGAAACATTTTAGACCTTCAGTTGTGGAGAGAATCTTGAGAGCAAGAAGGCCCTCCACTCTGAAGGCTTATGTGGGAAAGTGGCATGTTTTCAGGGAATGTTGCCAAACAACAACATCGTCCCTTTTTGTGCCTCAATCCTGCAACTGGTCGATTTTTTCCTCTAGCAGTTTAATAGAAACAGTTTGCCCCAATCTGTATCAAAGGCTACTGTCACATGATATTGGACACATTCATGGCATCATGGCAGACATGATTTTGGGCAGGATATAGACTTATCGGATCTTTTAGACCTTTTGGTCAACCAAAATCACTCACCATTTCCAAATGAAACCAATCCTGGGTTTTAAAATGGCTCGATTAGAATCCATTCGAACCTCTAGCCCACACTTTGCTAAAGTCACTGTCATGCAAGTTTACGTTTCCTGATAGCTTTACCTTCCACATGCAGGGTAAGTGAGCTTTGTGCCCTTTATGTCAACCAAAACTCTTTTCAGTTCAGATCGGAGGGTTTGTTGGTTCTCTTGACACAACCAGGCTTTGTAGCCCAAAATAGGTTACCTTCTGTTGGTAACCAAACAGTCATCAATAACTCGCTCACTTCCATAGACAGGTTGAGAACAGCAGCCATGAAAGATCCTGTTCACGCTCTCAAGCACTACTTGAAACACAGAGACAAGTTGTGGCACACACAAATGCCACTTCCTTCTGGTGTGAGCCAAAACACAGGATATCATCACTTGAGCCCTTGCTTCATGGCTGAAGTGGGTTGTGCGTTGTACGATTGGTGTACTCTGATGTCTCACCAGATCAGAGTCACCTCATGAAGGTTACTGTTAAGAAGCTATGAGCCATTTCCGTGAGCCTCATGTTTGAACGCAATATTTCAATCTGAGATGTATTAGAAGCTGTTGGCTGGCATGCAAAGTGAACCTTCTTGAGCGCTCATCTCAAAGATTTAGCATCCCCGAGGCAAACTTTGAATCTGCTAGGTCCAGTGATGACAGCACAGATGGCCAACAGACCCAAGTAGATAATTAACACAGCCTTTGTCGCTGGATTTGCCAGTGAAAATTTGTAGGTAAGAAGATTTCAATATTATCTTCTTAACTGTATGTTAGGGTCACAGGTCACGTGACTCCAGGTTATGTTGCTTACTTAATTAGAATGGGTTCTTATTCACATGGGTAATCTAGCTATTCTTCCTAGAAGTATACCCGAGATAGAAATCGGATGCTCAGCATCCCATCCTCCTATTATTCTCCCTACACAATTTGATTGGGGAGCATATTCAAAGGAGAACCTTTCCAAGTAAGTTACATTTCTCTGAGTATACTTACCCAATCACATTACTTAAAACCCACCCAACCACACCACTATGCGAACATCCTTGTTGGTATCTTGCTCAGCTGAAAACTAAAAACTATCAACATTTGGTGGTGCCAAGGGGAGGTAATGGACAAGAGTTATTACCCTTTGTTTATTGAAATTGACAGAAAAAGATGATCATCATCTTTTAGATGAGCTGGATTTGCAAGGTAGCAGGATAATATTCCAAAATTAATTTGATTGGGTAAGTATCTTGGAAAAACATAATTTACTTAAAATTTTACTTTCCTAGGAAGTAAAACAAAAATCACAAATCACTGCAAACAATGTCGACTCAGATCTGTATATGCATAACACTGCAGCTGGTCTGTTAGTTCACTTTGAAAAAGCATTGTGGACACTGATCTATAAATACATCATGTAGCAGCATGAACACTATTTGCTGCAGCATGTGCTAATTTTACCTGGAATTTACTGTATTAAAGTGTTGCTTTCTCCAATACTTGTTATGAGGGATTTCTTTGTTGGTTGATGGTCACACAATGGAGAAGGGTAGTTAATGCATGATATCTGTTCACTACTCACCTATAAGGATATTGGATATTGGAACATGGGAAGTAAACAGAAAATCCATATGATGATCAGCAATGCTGGGATAGACTTGGAACTCTTGTCATCATATTTACCTTGGTTTAATTTCTGTTTCAGCAATGCACACAGTAAGAGCCTATCATGCTTGTCATATCTGCATAATTGATGCTATATTTTGCATCAGTTGAGCTCTGAACTTTGCATTTTTATTTTGCTTTTATATTTGGAATTAATTTTTTCAGAGTTGATTAAAATAGTTGCTATTATCAATATGTAAAGTTTGGGAGATACATGGGATGTGTTATGTTATTACATACTGGTGTGCCTATTTAATGAAATAGCCAGCTGTTAAATTATGCAAACCAGGTGAGCGATATCAAGCCCAATTTTGGCCTCTTGTGTTTTTATTTTTTTTCTGCCTTTTTGTCATTCACCATGATAAAGGGATCTTTTGACCTCAAAAGTGCTTGGCTTGTTTCTCTGACTTGATGCACTGTACTTTGTCATGTTTGTTTTCTGTATAAAATTTTCTCAACAAACTTAATCTCCTGAAGATCCATTGTATTTGGAAAGAGTGTCCTTTGCTATAGACTTTGTTATAAACACACACACACACACACACACACACACACACATTATCTAAACACTTTCAAGGCTTCTTTTTTCTCTTCTCAAGATAGGACATTTGAGACACCAGATGGAAGGAATGGAAACCAAACAGAGGGAGTTGATTTCTAAGTACGAAACACAAGTGGCTCAGCTGAGATTAGAGGTTAGTTACTATTGATTTGAACAGAGCATTGAATTTGATTTGAATAAAGCATTGCATTACATTTTGCGGCCATGACAGTAGAGCACTTCTATGGTGTTGAAATATTACACACAAACTATGTACATGCATTGACTGTTGGCTAATACTTGGCCCCACCTTTTGAGAAAAGAAAAAGAGAATTGTCTTTCCAGCTAAAACCTACATTAAAAGACTGTAATCATTGCAGGAGTCAGAGATTTTATGTACAAAGTCAGGAACTATTGGGTCATGCTAAAGCCACCAAGTCAGCGGTAGTGATTGAATCAGGAACTATTGGGTCATGCTAAAGCCACCAAGTTAGTGGTAGTGGTCTAGTCAGAGATTTTATATACAAAGTCAAAAACTATTTGGTCATGCTAAAGCCACCAAGCCAGTGGTAGCAGTCTTTATTGATGTTAGTTCAAGCTGTTGTTTCATTCGTGTTCAAGCTATTGTCAGTAAAAGACTGCTTTTGTTTGGACCATTCTTTTATAAATGTTAAGAATATTACGTAATTGGTAAAGTTATTAAAAATAGAAAATCTTTCAACAACATCTTGTCAAAAAATGCTATTCAGAATTTGATCAAATTTGAAACAAAGCATCATGATCTGAAAGATTAGCTGTGGCCTCTCAAATATGACTACTGTTACAAAAATGCTACAAATTAAAAAAACAGTCAGTCATCCATCAATAGTTGCTATTTGCAGCTTCTTAAAATCCACCATTAAACAGCTTTTTCTCCATAACCACTTAACAGAATTTGATCAAATTTGAAACAAAGCATCTTGGCATGAAAACCTTTCAGATTTTAACAAATGATTTTGGTTCACCATCAAGTATGACCACCATTGCTAAACTTGAAATAAAACCTTTACTTGACATCTCAATAACTGTAGACCAGAATTTAACTAAATTTGACAAAGTTCATCCTAACATAGAGGGCTTTCAGTTTTATACAGATGATGCAGACAAAGAACGTTAGGTAAGGCACCATTGCTAAAAATAGAAAAGCATTTAAGCAACTTCTTTGTAAAAACTGCTCCAGAGAATTTGACCGAATTCAGTAGCACAGACATATCAGCATTGTAAAAGCTTAGTGAGAATGATGACACATTAAAAAAGAACAGAATGCAATTCCAGGGATCACACTGGGCTTTGCCATTGTTGCAAATTGTAAATTTTTTTCCATATTGATGACAAAATATACCATCTGGTGATCTTTTTGGCAACATTTTTGGCTGTTGAAGATTTTATATACAGTCTTGGGTTTAGAGTTGAGAAATTCAAAAGCACCATGAGAGGAAGTTGCAAACTTGGATATAAAATTGCACTGGAATTTATTGTTACATAAACAAATCCTTTGTTCATATTGACAAACCACCCTGACACTGCATTGTTATATCATAATCCACTTAAGCTGATGTTTGGCCTTAATTCTCGTTGCTGTAATATAACCCAAATAGTCATGCTACCTGACTAGCTACAATCGACCACCTCTGAAGGCGGGAACTGAATAACTACAATCTACCAGACGATGACATTGTTTTTCCTTTTTGAAAGATGTTCAAGAAAAATTAGTTTTGCTGAAACTTCAAAGAAAACTGATTACCTTTGAAGCATCAATTGTTCTGTATATATATTATGCAGATGAAAAAGAAATTCTGTCTCCGTCAATGTTTTACAATTATTTGATGTTGCCACAGCAATAACAATTAGGCATTTGTTTGGTCCTTCAAAGAGAGCCTTTAACAGCACCTTTAATAACACATGCACCTTCATCAAAGCAAGCCGAAGACCTTTGATCAAAGAAAGTCGGCAACAATCTTAAATAAAAGCATTGTTTCATTTTTCATAGTAATTGGAACATATTTATTGTGCCGTGAAAGTTTCCTGTTTGCAACAAAAAAGATCATGCATACAGTTGCTAGCAATGGCGGTTTAAAACCCAAATTAAAGTTCCAGTATTTTGAAACAATAGATGTCTGGCTGACAAGTTAAATGAAGTTGGGACATCTTGCAAGAATGTGAAACTTTTTAATTTGTTCACATTTTTTTATTTCCCATTGAATAGCCTCATCCCTTTGGTAGCCTTTGCATCATGGTAATTGTCTCTGGTTGGCCAAAATCTAGCCCAATTTAAGTACATGTACATGTAACATATAAACAACTATACAGCCATGTGCAACTAGGATAATAAATATCAGAGTGAATTGTTTTGGGAAACTTTGTTTGTGAACAATGGGATATAGATCAAATGAGGACATTCATTTTTTCATATATATGTTGTAGTTGTGTTTTCTAATTCTAACAGGATTTAACTGATACATGAATTTTCTAACCTATGATCAAATACTTGAATTCATGGATATTTCATATGCATGTATATTATTTAACACATTGTGGGGTGTACAGTACAAATGTAAGTTGTCAGTACAAAAGTGTATTCCAGACTAGTTGTCTTCATTTAATCAAAATGTCCATTTTTTTTTTTCTCTACATAAATCCTAGTCACTATCGACAGGTCATCTCTTAAAAATTTCACTTGTATGAGAAATTTCAATTTATTTTCAGTCCCCCCCCACCACTTATCTAAACATCTGCTTATTACCATGGTCCAGAGGATGTTAAGATAAATGGATAGTACTGTATTATGAAAATGGCGACATTTTTTGAAAATTGGTGACAAAATATTGAGGTTGGCGATTTTTATGGCAATAATTTTTTCAAAGCCAGCACCATCCCTGAATTTCTTCAAACAAGACAGACTACCTTTCAAAGTTTTAATTTTTATTAATTTGGCAGAATGGCAGCTCTCGTTTACTTTCTGTAAGAATTTTAAGTGCATATGTGCACCCAGTTTTTATGGCACAAGTACATTGGTACACCGAGGCCAATAATTTGAATTTTGAACATTGATTATTGGTTGATCATCAAGCACTTAGATGAAGCTGATGATTGAGCATGATATTTGAACTGAATTTTTATCCAGCATAATTGGCAGCCAGAAAAATTAATCTTATATTTTGAAGTTTTTGAAGTCACATAGAGCTTAAATACTTTATTTTGTGTCTGGAGACCAAACACGGTGTTTTGAAAAATCCTTGTTAATAAATAATCAGTATATAAACAAAACTATATGTATTTTGTTCAGAGTTGGCAAAAAGAAGGAGTTTGATATTGTCTAGGTATATGTTGGGGTTAGTAGATTGGGATACATTTATACACCATATCAGATGTTGTCATTCTCCTGGCTTGGAACAAAACACAAATGTTGTTTTGTATGTATTCTTACTTACTTTTACACTTTCCACATATGTCTATCTAAACGGTACATCTATGAGATCAATGCATGGACATCAGCAAAAACACCTAATAGTTTCAGCCTGGGAATGATACAAGTTGAACACCTGCATTAGTTGCTTAATCAGCCTTGTTTGTATTAAACAGATGTGTAATTCAATCTAGACCGTTACATATTGTTATACAGGTACAGATGTGTAATTCAATCTAGACCGTTACATATTGTTATACAGGTACAGATGTGTAATTCAATGTAGACTGTTACATATTGTTATACAGGTACAGATGTGTAATTCAATGTAGACTGTTACATATTGTTATACAAGTAGAGATGTGTAATTCAATGTAGACTGTTACATATTGTTATACAGGTAGAGATGTGTAATTCAATGTAGACTGTTACATATTGTTATACAGGTAGAGATGTGTAATTCAATGTAGACTGTTACATATTGTTATACAGGTACAGATGTGTAATTCAATGTAGACTGTTACATATTGTTATACAAGTAGAGATGTGTAATTCAATGTAGACTGTTACATATTGTTATACAGGTAGAGATGTAGACTGTTACATATTGTTATACAGGTACAGATGTGTAATTCAATGTAGACTGTTACATATTGTTATACAGGTACAGATGTGTAATTCAATGTAGACTGTTACATATTGTTATACAGGTACAGATGTGTAATTCAATCTAGACTGTTACATATTGTTATACAGGTACAGGTGTGTAATTCAATGTAAACTGTTACATATTTTTATACAGGTACAGAAAGTCAAAAAGGATTATGAGAAACTCAAGAAGAGTCACATCAAGCATAAGAAGGAAGCCGAAAAAGAGAGAGAGAAGTCCACATTGGATATACAGGACAGTGCAATGGAGATTGAGAAACTTCACACTAAACTTGAGGTATTTATTAATATTACTATAACAATGTTTCTAACTGTCTTGATATAAACTGTTCTTGATAACACAGGTATCTTCATGAATTCCGCTATACTGGGTAGATGATATTATCCCAATGTTTTAGCAAGGGATATTGTCATATTCTTTCAATGTCAATCTCTCAGCCTGCCTATGACTATGTCTCCTCCAGAATTGTTGGGCAGAAGTTCACTGAACTTATCACATAGATTACTTTCGTGATAACCATTTGTGAAAGGGGTCTAGTTTTTTCTCTACTCTTGGGTCCCCGTGAGGGGTTTAAAGGTCAGATATACAACACTTGCATTTGTGGTGATGTTTTTGAATCTTCTTTTTTTTCTTCTTTTTCTTGTGCTAAACTTTAGGCATACAGTGCGAGTATAAGGACAAATGTGTAACAAATTTTGGTCAGGGAGCACGAGCAGGAACAAACAATAAAAATCATGGGCATTTGCCATAGTGAATCATGCAATTAGCTCACTTTTAAAACAATCAATTTTATTTCTTTTCGCTTAATTATAGTTATTGTTTTGTAATCCAGTTCAAAGTATTTTCACATACAGCATACCTGTTATGACATCTCCTTGCTTATAATGTAAACCCAATATAGGACAAAGTCATCTATGACACAGTAGACTGTTTTTATAGCTTGCATAAGCATCATTGCAGTGAGGGACTCTGTACCAGACTGTAGTTGTAAGAGTGTGAACCCAATAGTTGACCATCAAAACATTTTAATCTTCCAGATTTAATGAGTATTCTGTGGCCATAGTTCAGAGTAGTTGCACTCACAGTGCATCCAGCTTGGACATGGTATAACTTAAAATTCCATGATGAATGCACAATGTGTTCATATGGGAATTTGCAGACTTAGAATGATTTGAAAAGTTGTAGAATTAATGAAAAGAAGCAGTACATGTGTTTATATGATGGATTGAATTATAAAACAGTATGTGATGGCCACAATGAGTGCTTAAGTGACAATGATCCTTTGACTTTTTCTCCATTTGTTATCCAGAATTACACTTAGTCCTACAATGTAAGACATAGCACATGTTGTTTTTGTTTAAGTGCAATGTCTTACTACCCAAATAACGGCCTTGCATAGCCTGTTCCGATGTAGGTTGACATCGGAACAAGTAGTCAAAGTTTCAGGAATATCTTGCACACTTGGCAGCCTATATCAACACTCTTCCCCTAATTTATGTGTAACTAATATACTTACTGTGCTGTCTTTATCCTGGTGGAATCAAAATATGACACTAGCAAATGGACGCATTTTCATGTTCCTTTGACATATGTTTGAATTTGTTGCAATGTGACGGTAGTCGAGGTATGCCGAAGTATGTTCAAGTAGGTTCATGTGGGGGGATATCTTTCTTGAACGAAACGAAACATTGCTTACAGTTCCAATAGGCATAATACATTTTTATTCGTTTTAAAGAATAATATTTCAACTTAACCTGATTTCGGCATTCCCGGCTTTTGTCGCTTTCCAGCCAACTGAAATGTAGGCCAATGAAACTTGAAAACAGGTCCATTTCTTTTGTGAGAATATGAATTTATTGGAGAAAAGACATCAGGGTAAGTAAAGTTTGACAAAAACAATATAACTTTACTCTGTAGAAAAGCGTCGTTATTGGTTGCCAGTTGTGTGTGATATTTCTGAAAATTTGACTTTCGTTACACTGTTAATTGACATCAAAACACGCTGCACAGCGCCGTTAGTTAGGCAGTAAGACCTATCACTCTCCAGAACAAAAATATCGGGTGATGTGTCTTATGTTGTAGGACTAAATTACACTATGAGGCACATTTTCAGATGTAATAACAACACAGAATTACACTATAAGGCCTATTTTCACATGTAATAACTACAGAATTACTCTATGAGGCACATTTTCTCATATAATAACAATGCAGAATTACACTATTAGGAACATTTTCACATAATAATAACAACACAGAATTGCACTATTGAGCACATTTTCACATGTTATTGCAAGAATATTTTTGCACTTAAAGGCACATTTTCACATGTAATAACAACATAATTGCAGTAAAAGGCACATTTTCACATGTAATTGCAGAGAATTGCACTAAAAGGCACATATTCACATATAATTGCACTAAAAGGCACATTTTCACATGTAATAACACAATTGTGCTATTATGCACATTTTCACATGTAATAACACAGAATTGCAATAAAAAGGCACATTTTCACATGTAATAACACAGTTGCACTATTAGGCACATTTGCACATGTAGTAACAACACAGAATTGCACTATAATACACATTTTCATATGTAGTTGCACAGAATTACACTGTAAAGCACATTTGCACATGTAATAACAACACAGAATTGCACTATAAGACATTTTCATATGTAGTTGCACAGAATTACACTGTAAGGCACATTTGCACATGTAATAACAACACAGAATTGCACTGTAAGACACATTTTCATATGTAGTTGCACAGAATTACACTGTAACAGTAAGGCACATTTGCACATGTAATAACAACACAGAATTGCACTGTTAGGTACATTTTCACATGTAATAACTGCCTTGCTTGGTGTTCAGCATTAAGAAATTAGTGTCAGGACTGGTCGGCCTGGTGTCAGGATAATGTGTCTGGGTGGCACATGATGCCACATGTCTGCGGTATGATGCCTCAATGATTCGACATCACTATAAACTGTCACACTGCAGACATTGTAGCGATATGACTGAAAAATTTTTAAAGTCACATTAAAAATCCAAATCACACATGTAATAACAATACAGAATTGCACTATAAGACACATTTTGACATGGTATAACAACACAGAATGGCACTATAAGACACATTTTCACATGTAATAACAACAGAAGACCAGCTTTCAAAATTAACATTGACTGCCTAGTGTAACTGGCAGGTGAGAATTTGTAAATGGAAATCAATCATCAAAAAGGTTATCTCATTTTCTCATGAAAACCTCTAATTCGAGAAATGTGTTTGTTCATAATACAGAGCCATTTACTTTCATATCAGTGTTGGTTCTGTTAAATATTTCATATAAATACTGGTTGTTCTCGGTATTGATTCTACAGGCAGTCTTTTTCTGCAAGCTGTGCATGCCACAGTTCTGTTCATTTATTATACTTTTCAATTCTGTCTGTACTACACTGAATTCAAACATCGGTGTGATTATCATCAGTGTGAGTCTATCAAGCTAATGTGATGAATAGTGGACAAACTGGCAATAGGATTTATGATCAGTCTGACAACATACATCAGCCAGTTCATTCAAACTACATTAGAAAGGTGGATATCATAAAATATGCTCTTCAGCCAGTCCTGTGGGAAAATACCAAAAAAATTTAAAATGTTTCGTTTTCAAATTAGTTATGGATCAATGATCTAGTATCATATCTTCAGTAAAATAACACTTGGAAGATAACTTGGTTTTCCTTTCAAAATATTGCTTGTCAGATCATTGCAGTCATTCACTTTTAACTCGCCTAACAGGATGGACAAATTAGATATTTAACTGATGATTTATTTTATTACCTGGATAATAATTAATATAAATCTGTTAAAACCACGTAGTGCAGCTTTTATTAATTTTGTGGTTTTTATAGATTTATATGCAACAGCAGCATCTGTATGGTTAAGATGTTTATAAATTGTATCCATTTATCATGTACTCATAATCCATCAAACTTTACATTATGAAATTTACAAACAATCTCAGGGCTGTTCCAGTAAAACATATACCCCCGGGGGGAAAGGCACTTTCAAATTTAACCAACCCACAACAGAAGCAATTTAAAAAAATTAAGATCCACCGTCAGATATGTTTTAATCGAAAAACACTGCCCCCTACAGAAGCATATTTGTTTACATAATTTCTGGCTATGGGTTAGTGGGTGGTAGAAGTGATTTTAATATTGGGTTGGGGACAGAAGCAATTTAAATGACAGCTGGCTGGAAGTAGTCTACTGAATTCTTATATATTCATTCATTATAATCAATCTTTTGTCCTTTTGTTTGTTTGTCTGTCAGCCATGTATGTCTCTGATACTGTACAAATTTTCTTGGTGGCTTATTATTTGTAGATTTCATTGATCAGTCCCTGAATACCTACTAATTTAATGTCCATGAATATAGATTTTATAGGGATTTCTATTCTAATACAGAAATCGTGAATTTGTATCCTTACTAAACTGTGTGTTTACTAAAGTGATCACTGTGTTTTGCTATTTTTCTTTGTTCTCAGGCATGCAGCTTTTGATTAGAATAATAGTTAAATCTTGTATTGCTTTAAATGTGTGGTCAGATGCTATGATTCCCTTGTTATTATTTTTTTCAATAAATGTTTTGGTAAACTTATAATACATGATTTGTCAGAAATAATCATTAATGCCTGTGAAAGCGATGTCGCATTATTTCTGCCTACTTTTACACTAATATCATTTCTTGTAAGAACACATATTTCAGTTACCAAAGTCTTATTTTTATGCCTGGTTGCAAGACTAATATCAAGTTTTTAAAAAAAGAAATATAGCAAGTCAAACATTTTTATATCATAAATTATATTTTAAAAAATGGATGAAAGTCAAGGAATCATTTTTTCCCAGAGTACTCATAAAATCAATGGCATTGCAGTTAACTATTGTCAACAGCTTCATCATCATCATCATCACCGATGGCCTAGCAGTAACATTCTGCACTTTTAATCCAGTTGTCACAGGTTCTGTCTCCCACTTCTAGTCTTTCATACGAGGCTTATACCTGTGGTCTGAGGGGCTTTCATGGCAGAGTATAAGATGTTTGTCTTGTGATACAGATCTGAGGGGCTTCCATGGCAGAGTGGTACAAGATGCTTGTCATGTGATTACTTGCCTCCAGTGTGTAAACGAGAATGTTGCCAGTTACTTGTGGAAGGTCAGTGGTTCTACATAAGTGGTGTTTGGTGTCTCAAAAGTACTTGGATTTTCTTCAGCAGTAAAACTGGCTGCCATATATAGATTCTCTTCATCTGAAAATGGTGTAAAGGCCATAATGATATACCAAAACTGGAGATCTCATGTCTAAATGACTTCAGCTGTTGGAGATAAACATCAAATCAACAGAGGCTGCATGTGCCCTAGTGTACTAAGGTGCTTGCTTTTACAGATCACTTGCACATCTCTCAGTGAGCTTTTGTCACAGATCAACCAATTTGGGTTGGTGGTCTTTCGGGGTTCTTCCTCCACCTAATATACTGTTACCCCCCTAAAAAAAACCCTCCCCAAAAACCCAAACCAAACTAAATCAACCAAGTAATCAACTGTGGCAACAGCAGCAAAGGTACTAGTCCATCATTTTTGCCACAGCTGTTTGAGTTTATAAATTTTGACTCCAGTAATTTTTGTAGACCTTTGAATATTGTCAATTATGCATTTCTGACCATTACCTAAAAGTCATCATCAGTTGGTACAAATGGATTTTTCTTGGTGAGCATATGGGATGGAGAAGTCTTGAGCAATCCTGCATCACACGCTGCCGAAAAGTTTACATTTTAGCTCACTTCAAGTTTCTCTAACAATGTCCATTGTTCCAACCAGAACTGTTATAACTTATTCAAGCTATATTCACCGATATCTGGAGATTTACTTCTGTAATAAATATTTGTAACAAAGTATGAGAATGCATCAGGGACAGTCAAACCATGTATACTCTATTTTATCTTCACTGATTTATAATATGATTCTCGTTCTTTCATATCTGTAGTAATGTGAGTCCTTCAACAACTCTCAACAGTTGTATGCCTTTTCTGACCATGCTGACTGGACACATTGTAAGATAATGTTCAAGTAACAGAAATACCATGGGATAACCAGAGACCAATAAAATCAAATAAAATGGTCGTTAACTCCCCTGCAGGGATGCTGCCAGGATTTCAGGATTTAATCTAAGTTTTGTGTGTGTGTGTGTGTGATCTCCAATGAGGAAGTGGTGGTGGGAGGAAGAGCCGTTGTTAAATATCTCTCTAACACTTAAATATCTGTCACTCTTTCTTACTGCTCCACTCTGTTAAGACTCTACTGAAATCAAAATACTCAAAGTCATCTCTAGTTGTATAGCGATTATTACTGTGATGTCATTGGGAATGGTCACGTGGTTGTGGTGGGGTCTTGGTTGGGATAGCAGAAAGACCATAGGCGTACTCCATATTTGACAGCTAATTACGATGTTGTCAGAAGAATTAAACTTTTTCTAACAATTCAGTTGGACTCAGATTATATACTTGATTCATAGTCAGTGAACAGGTTCTAAAATTGATGTGTTTATTTTGGAGCCATGTTCCTCCATCACATTCAAGATCTGAATATACCAAAGGTGAAATTAGAACAGTTGCATCCTAAATTACTAACATGGCAACTTCAGATGTTATTTAATGTGAGACTTTAATGCCAGAACTCATAGCTTCAGTGATTTTGGGGTTAAAAAATGAATTTCTTCTCAAACAACTCAATTTGGTGCAGATTACATTGTTTCTAATGATACTAAGAATTCTTGATGTGTAAAAATTGCTCAAGAAACGAACAACATCAGATCAGGAAATTAATACCACTTGGGAAAAACTGATAGGAATATTCTGTTGTTTCTAAGAACACTCTGTAATATGGTAATAATTTTTGCACACATGAAGTTGACCCACTTTTTACTTTAGTCCCTTGCTAATTAATAGTTTTAGATTTTACAACAAAACTAAGCACATTTTACCTTTGACAATGATACATGATCACAAATATTTAGAGTGTAAGAAAATAGAAGTTACAATTTTATTAAAAGTATTGGTACCAGTAAAGCTAAAGGAGATGGTAAAACAGAATCAGGATGAACAGATTAGTAGTGTAGTAAAGAATCCATATATCACAATGACATCAAGTATTTTTTCATCAATTTCATCATTAGTTAATGACACTGCATCAAAATGTTGTGTACTAGATAATAGTAATCCAATTTGTAATACAAATACCAAATGATGGCTTGGAACTAAGTGCCAGAAGGTCTGAAGAAAATATCAACATCCTCAAAATATACATAGGAATAACCACACACAAACAGGACAAATTTTATCCATTTTGCTTTGAGTTTACACATTTCAGTCAGTTTCTTATGTTTAATGTCATTCAATTTTTGCACATAGAAAGCATGTACTTCATTTGGTAATACATCTGCATGATATGAAAGTTAGTCTCGTTATTCTTTTGTTGCCATATTGGTTCTGCCAACTAGAGATCTACACACACTTAATTATGTTGTATGGGGATTCTCTGATGATCCCTATGAGCATTAATCTGTTGATTGTTTCTGAATTTAATATGATCCTCCTTCTCTGTGTACGAATATTATTCTGTGCTGAGAACTCCCTTTCATTGTCTGCTGTCTGAAATGCATATACATAACTAGCTTGAACAAGTTATTGTTCTTTATGGTTGTGCAGTTTTCAGCATCTCACAGGTATGGCCCCATGGGTCTCTTTGATATCTCAGTTCCAAAAAGTAAAGTTTTCACTAATATGAACTCTGCCAAAGATTCACTTCCTTGAATCAGTGCTTTGCTGCCTCTTATGCCAGATTTTTTTCTCTTCCATAATGCTGTATTAGGGTTTTAAGTCCAACATTCCCATAGTCTGCTTGTTCAGACATAGGTATCTTGAATAAATAACCGGCATCCTGTCCATCCAATGCATACATCAGACTCGCACTCAACATCAATTTTGGGCTCAAAATCACACACTGGTATTTCCAGTGACATTTTCCCAATGTCCAACAGACTGATATACATGAAATTCATTGTCATCATAGCTATCACCAGCCAGTATTTGCCGTCTGAAAACGTCGTCTGACAACAAACCCTGTTGTGATTCAGCCATTTTGGTTTCCTATGTGGTCCTTATTTGAAACACGCATTTGTAAAACTTCTATGATGAAAGTAAGGTTAAAACTACCATAAAATGCCTGTTCCAGAACCCAATGAACCAATCAAATTTAGTTTAACAGCCAATCATGTCGAACCGAAGTATCCAGCTAATTTAACGTTTGCCTTCCTGACTCTGGATGTCGCATCAAACACTGCGATATTGCTACTGGCAGCACGAATTACGTCACGAAATGCACTTTTAAAGTTAAAAGTTGAATAAAAATTGCATACTGCGCAAAGCATGTTTTATATCTGCGACGTTGACATAATTTGCGGAATGCGAATCACAGTTTTTAAAGAACGCGAATTCGTACAAATTAGGTGCACTCACGTGTACTGGCATCATTTTCTGACCCAATGTTTTATTCACGTTAGACCACTAGGAGGGGGTTAGATGCGATTTTAAATATATATTCATTTTTTTTTTTCTGACAACCCCACCAGCGATTTCTCATTTTGTTAACAACCCACAACAGAAGTGATTTTCCTAATCAGCCTTCCACTGTCAGAATCAAAATAGTTTGAAACATAACCGCCTACAGAAGTTTTTTTGAAGTGCCGTCCCCGGGGGGGGGATATATGTTTTACTGGAACAGCCCTCATGTGAAACATTTCCTTTGTATTTTTTAAGATATTAGTGACCATTTGCAATTAGCACAAAACCACATGAGATACATTATTGTTTAATGGTCCATTACATTGGTATTAAAACTTCACTAGGGTAGAAAATGTAATTCATGTTACAAGGATGGACAAAATTTTATTTCTCTATTTAAAATTCATAAAATATTTAGGAGCCAGCAATTGACAGGTTTGGTTGTGGAAGTAGCTGCACCACATCTGTTGATAATATTTTGTATTCAGCTTCTTCATTGCCTCCTAATTTGCCTTCTTTCTTTAAAAAGAAATGTCTGCCAATGTTAATTCTGATATAATCTCAAAGCAGAAATATTTATGTACATTGTATTATTTACTATGTTGGGTCTGTAATGTATTAGTACATGTATGTACTTTAAGATATTAATATAGTCCTATATTTATATTTTTTTGCATTATTTTCTTTGCAATATATAGTATTGATTCTTTATGCACCTCTTGGCCTTTATGTATGCTCTGTGATATGACAACCTGCTTAGGGTGATTTCTGAACTAAGTACTTTATGTCAAAGGAAACTTTTTAGTCCTTATTGTTGATCCGATGCTGCTATTGCTATAAAGTCTCTTGATAGTACTCAGTCAATTGTAAATTCTTTCAAAATCTGATCTTAAGCAAAGCAGTGATATATATATATATATATATATATATATATATATATATATATATATATATATGTAACTTTCAGAGAGTAGACAAGAATCAGTTTACTCTGACTGCCAATTCTGTTCCATAAATGTTACGCTAGATGCACAAATGTTAATCTGAAGTAATCAAATTATACAGTCATTATTTGGAAGTGTGGTATGTATTTCAGTTTAATTAGGTGCATGTGAGTGCTATCCTCTTAAAATAACAATACACAAGAATCACTCAATAGTAATCTAGTGTTTGACTGCCATTTTTGTACGTCAGTGCCATGTGTGATTTGCACTCTGGTTGGTCAAAAATAAAAGGTTTGATTGTACTGCAAAAAGACCAAATGTCAGTATTAAGGCTACTTTCAGGCATAAGGATAACTTGGTATAGAATGTACCATTATAGCTGTTTATACACAACAAAATATCATGGATGAAGACGTCTGGTTCATAAATACTACGTTAGGCTGGTTTCAATTCAGACATAAATGACCATCTTGAGAATATCGAAAAGATGCTGGTGCTTCCTTGCTAAATTTTAATAGTCCTAATGTATTTGTAATTAAAAATAAACAATTTAAGTTAAATCTATTTGCTACCCATTTAAAGAATTCTTTTTTTGTCACATACCACATAACTTACCGGTTCATGTAACATCCTTATGGTCATCCTCAGTAAGCATCCTGATCAACTGTAAACAACCTCTGATCAGTTATATGATGGTTTATGACAACAGGATTGCATGTGTGCTGTTTGAAAACTGAATGATGTGTGCAACTGTTTGGGGTTTTGGTAAAATTAGAACCCTAAATTCTACTTATGTTACAGTGAAAGCAGACGGATATGGACAGTTGGTGTTCAAATTCGTAAATTGTCAAATGTTGAATATATAAAGTATTTAAATTTCTTTATTCAAACACAATATTAAATTACCCCAATGCACATCTTGCTGAAAGTATTATGACAGGGCAAGTCATTGAACATCACGTAACCAGTTGGACAGATGTGTCACATGTAACACTGGGGTGATAAAAATCAAACATTTTAACATTATTTTTCCAGGCAGCAAGATATTTTTTACAGATTAGAAATCAGAATACGTAAGTTTGTACCAAAGGTCCATAGTTTTATGTACTTGCAATGATTAAAAGAACAATTTTAATCTTTTTAATATTGACAAGTAATGTCCCATTTTGATCTGTCTGTAACATAATGTTTTTGGAAATGACAGAGGAAATTAATAATTAACAAACACATTTTATGTCAAAACTGTCTTTATTTTCACAGTAGCACATGAACATATATAATAAGTAATATTTATGAACCTTTAGGTCTGAAATAATTTTCACAGCCTCTTTCAACAAATACTAGCATCAAACAGTAGACTGTACACGCAGCCAGATGTCAGCTAATAAGTGTATCATTGACACTAGAATGTATACTTTGTGAGTTTCTTCAAAATTATTGATGTCAGACCAGCTTTCTGTGTTAGTGTGGCTAAATTCATAGTTTCATAATACTGTACTGGTTGCTATTGCTTAGCTTACCTTTCTGGCATTATCCTCCTCCAAATGATAAAGATCCCATGTTTCCAAGAGAAGACAAGTTCTGGGAAGCTCAGAACCAGAAGAACTCAGACCCATGTCATGTGCTCATGCATAATAATAGATCTGTCAGGGTCAACAGGTCTAGTAATTGATCTGTCAGGGTCAACAGGTCTAGTAATAAATTATTCTTACCTGACTGAGAAACGGAAGTGGGTCTAATGTTGCTTTCTAAAGTAAATCTTTAGACATAATGTGCTTGTGATAGTACAGTAGCAAGATAGGGTTTACTGTGTACAAAAGTTTACTCAGTGCAAAGGTTTGCTGAAACACAATGAATGAGTTTGAGCACAAATGTTCACAGTCAGTCAGAGTACCCTAGGAAATGTTTGCATACAATAATCATGTACCTTTTTATTTGTATATGGTTTTACAAGGTACATGTTATTTATATATGGTCTGTTACAAGGTACATGGTCTGCTACAATGTACATTATTTGTACATGGTCTGTTACAAGGTACATGTTATTTGTATATGGTCTGCTACAATGTACATATTATTTGTATATGGTCTGTTACAAAGTATGTGTTATTTATACATGGTTTGCTACAGAGTACATTATTTGTACATGGTCTGTTACAAGGTACATGTTATTTGTACATGGTCTGTCACAAGTTACTTGTGATTTTGTACATGGTCTGTTATAAGGTACATGTTATTTGTACATGATCTGTTACAAGGTACATGTTATTTGTACATGGTCTGTTATAAAGTACATGTTATTTGTACATGGTCTGTTACAAGGTACATGTTATTTTGTACATGGTCTGTTACAAGGTACATAAACTATTTATCAAAAGTCAATAACACGAGTTTTAAACCAGGAAAGCTCTTTACTAAAGCAGCTGCACAAGTTTATCTGGTAAAAATTGGTAATTCTGGTATTAAATAAGAGAACTGTTTTATTTGTTTAAGGATATTATGCAGTATTTTCAGACTTTTTGACAGAATTCAGATAAGCAGCAAGTTTGAAACATCAGATTGCTCTGTTGGTAGAGGATCATTTTAATACCCCTTAGATGAATTAGGTAGGGGTGCTAATATAAATACTAAGTAACATAGGGACACCCGTTCCAGGGGAGAAAAATCTGACTCGATCTGAAAACTGTTGATAGCAAAACTTGTCAGACATGTGCCAAACATTACTTCAACATTGATCTAAGCACAGTTCAGTTCAGCTACCTTAAATCTGTCTCATGTGTAGTGTAGTGCCATTATGATAAAACATTAAGAGGACCATTAAATTCAAAGAGCTCTCTGTGTGTGTGTGTATGTATATATATATATATATATATGACAGCTTCCATGCATATTCTGTCCAATAAAGATTTCAAGTTAATTGAAAGAGCTGTATATATATGTGTGTGTTTGTATCATATATCTCTCTGGCAACTCCCATGCATATTCTGTCCAGTATGAATTTGCTCACAAGAATCAGCAGTGCTAAATCATCACATTTAGACATTTATTTTCAAGGACATGCTAAATACTTTTTTAAGAAAATTCATTTCAACTATTTTGTTGCAGGAATACAAACAAAAGTCCAAGGATTGGGAACATCAGTGTAAAGCGCAACAGAAGCAGTTAGATGCACTGGAAGCGCAGCGCAAGGGCTTGTCAGAAAAATGCGACTTTTTGCAGGTAAGATTGCTAGTAGCCTGTGATATTAGTCTGTATATGGTCCTTTTTACTTGCTAGTTGCCACATTGGTCAGTAAAACAGCCATGTAATAATTCTATATTATTCACGGTAATAACATGTATGAAATATATCCCGTCTCTTCTATAACATGTATGAAATATATCCCTTCTCTTCTATAACATGTATGAAATATATCCTTCTATAAGTACTATATGTATACTCTTGTGTAAGTTGGATCCAACTGCAAACTGCATGGACCCAGATCTGCCATGAGGACTAATCAGCAAAATATACAACATATAGACCCAGATAATGTGCCATTAGGACTAATCAGCAAAACATAGACCCAGATTTTCCATCATATTATGTCATAGCAGATCAGGGTCATTGTTGTTTGTAGTTGGGCACTTCCCATATGCAAGCATATTCTGGCTCCAACAGATTTTACACAAGAACTTTGTAGTCTTTCTTGAATTCAGTAACCCAGAAGAGACACTTTATTTTGAAACTGTTGGCTTCAAGACATATTTTTGTCTCACATATGAATCATAGGGAATACATGAAGTCACTTTTTTGACTGATGTTGTCAAATTTTTTTGCATTTAACTCAGTTTCTCTGACAATGTTTTATGTATGTACACTCATGAAATAGATGGAGCTATGTTCAGTTCAGGGGGTGCTGCTGACCAGGTTACAGTGACCTTCATTTCATGCAGTAGTTTTTATGCTTTATTTTTGCTTTAGCTCAGTTTTCTGTCACTTTTGTATGTACAGTCATGGAACATGCTAAGACTATTCATCTTGGAAGGTACTGCTTGCCAGATACTGAAGTGGGATCACTTACATGTTGGTTAAGAAAGAAACCTATTGATGTCAAGGTCAAAAGGCAAAAAATACAGGTCAGTGTGACTGAAAGAAGAAAACATTTTTTGTCATAATAACTTAAGTTCAAGACTGAATACTTGGACCAAAATATGATGAGGACTTTTACTTAATGTGTTTAAGAGGATTCTTGTTTGACCAAAATATGATGAGGACTTTCACTTAATGTGTATAAGAGGATTCTTGATTGTGGACTTAAAGGTCAGGGTCACAAAAGCGTTTCTGCAACAATGAAAAATTGTTCTAGAGTAAGTACCTTGACCAAACTTTGTGGATGGCTTACACAAGAAGTAACAAAGATAACTTCAGTGTATGGGGTCTAAAGTTTAGAGGTTAAGGCTGTGGTAAGTCTTATAAGAAAATATTAGTTTCAGTACAGGAATGTTAGTTCAGGACTGCTTACCTTGACCAAAGGTTGAGGTCATTGAGACCTTTTCGTCTATACTCTCCAGCGTCAACCATACCCAGCTAGAGTCTTCACAGAGGACAATTAAACATTTGGTGGGTGTACAATGGTGATGTTGTTTTCTTATCACCATTAGATCTATGGAAGGTCATTTAGTGCTGCTCATGTCTGTCTGTTATTTCAGCTGATGTAAAAGTCTGTAACTTTCATTTCTGCTCAATAACTTTTGAAGGAGTTAAGGTCATGTTAGATTTTCTTGCTCAAGTTAAGCCCTATGTTTTACTATGAACTTTGCCCTACAGATTCATTTCTTCTCAATAACTTTGCCTTACCAGTTTATTTCATCTCTGTAAATTTTGAATGACATGGTTGATTCAAATCAGATATTGATATCAGGCATTACACTAAAAAGACCAAGGACAAAGGTCTAGTTCTGTTTTCATAATTTTCAGGCAAAATTTTGTTTCTGCTCAGTAACTCTTCAAGGATTTTCATGGACTGAATATCAAACTTGTTATGAGGCTTCACATTTAGAAGATCTTTGTCAGGTTTGATTTTTGCAGTTTTTATGCTCTTGCCTTAACTTTAGAAGGTCATGCAGATAGTCACCTCACATTCTGTTCTCTTTTCTACCATCACTGCTGTCACTGATTTTGTTGTTTTGCTTAATAACTGTTGAATAACTTTATGGATCTGAACAAAGTTGGCATGAGGTTATATATTAAAAAGTTGGCATGAGGTTATATATTAAAAAGTTGGCATGAGGTTATGTATTAAAAAGTTGGCATGAGGTTATATATTAAAAAGTTGGCATGAGGTTATATATTAAAAAGATCTAGATTGAGGTCAATTTTCACAATTTTGTGTCCGAATTGTTCAGAGTTAAGACCCTGTTTGACTTTGAATTTGGTCTCTCAAGTTTATTTCTACAGAAGAAGTTTCAAAGGTTGTCATTCATTGAAAGCAAATTTAACATAATGTTTTGGTTAAATTTAATTTTCACTTTTTGGCAAAATTTATGGAATTTTATACTCTCGTTTGACTTGGAAATTGACCCTTCGCTTTCCACTTAATCAGATTTGAAGGACTTTGTGAATGAAAAACAAATGGACATGAGGCATTTGGTCAGGTTTGGTTTTTAATATTTTCTTCCCAAAATGTATTGAGTTATTGTCCTTCTTGGACTTAGAACTTTGGGTTGAATGGCTTTATATTGGCAGGAGTATGTGTGACAATGTTCACATTTTCAGTTCAGTAAAGGTTTTAGAGTTGTGGCCCTTTTTGGACTTAGAAGTTTGCCACACAGTAAAGTTTGAAGGACTTCTTGACTTGAAAGTCACATTTTTATTATGAGGCTTTATGTTTAGAATACCTAAGTAATATTTTATTTTTTCTCACTTTCCTGCAGACATTTATTGATTTATTGTCCCAGTTTGACTTGTATCATTGCCTTTTGTGTTCCATTGTTTTGGCAGGGGCATCCATGTCATGTGTTCACATTTTTAGTTTTGTGTTATGGGTGCTTAATAATTATCCTTCTTTCTTTTAATTAGTTTTAGCTAGAGTATATGTTTTGGAATAAAAAATATAGAGATAGCTGATATCCTTATAGCATTGCACTGGCCTACATGAATTCAACATTGGTAATCCATATGCACTGGGCTACATGAATTCAACATTGGTAATCCATATGCACTGGGCTACATGAATTCAACATTGGTAATCCATATGAACTGGGTTACATGAATTCAACATTGGTAATCCATATGAACTGGGTTACATGAAATCATAATTGGTAATCCATATGCAACTGGGTACATTAAAATCTTCATTGGTAATCCAATGCACTGGGTACATGCAATCTTCATTAGTAATCCATATGAACTGGGCTACATGAATTCAACATATGGTAATCCATAAACCAGCATTCTTGGCTCTGGCATAAAATTTGTTGGATCCTGATATTCCTTTTTCACTTTCTGGAATTGTACAAATCCATTTCCAAGAAAAGTTAGCATAATATTGCACAGTTTCAAAGCCTTTTTAAACTTCAGTTTCCATAAGAGAAAGTTGTTATTATTTTAGGCGACCTGCTGTGTCAGAATTTTGAACAGAACATTTCCATAAGCTGAAGTGATTCATAAAGCCTTTTATGCCAACAGATCAGTTGCTAATGTTCCCATATAGGAATTAATTTATCAAGTTTAATGAGTTTGACAACTAAAAATTTTGCATCATCCAGTTTTTTGGACTTGTTTAGTACCAACTTAACTTTTTTTTTTTCAATGGCGAAGAATCATAAATGAATCATATTTTATGCCTGTGTACTCCTTTAGAGGGCACTTTCTTTGTTTAATGTTTTTTCACAGGTAAATACTTCAAATAATTATGACACTTGATCACAATAACCTATGTACATCTCTCAGTTACAGTGGTATCTGCCTACGGTACCACCCCTGTCTGGTCCTGGACTATGAGTTTTCAAAACTGAATAATATTGTTAATATACTTCATGTTTAATATTAGGATAAATGTAACCATTATCATCCATTTAGAAGATTATGTTCTTTATTTCTTCAGAGAGTTTTCATTGTGTCATTGGTTACGTGGCATGTTTTCATTGTGTTATTGGTTACGTGGCATGTTTTCATTGTTATTGGTTACGTGGCATGTTTTCATTGTGTCATTGGTTATGTGGCATGTTTTCATTGTCATTGGTTATGTGGCTTGTTTTGATTGTGTCATTGCTTATGTGGCATGTTTTCATTGTGTCATTGGTTATATACCCAGTAACATGTTTTCATTGTGTCATTGGTTATGTGGCTTTGTACTTTGTCTCTGCTAATTGCAGTTCAGTTTGTAATCTAGGCAAGTATACATGAGATGAAATAGAAGTCCATCACTACAGCTCAAACGTCTTCTGCTTGAATTTTATTTGCCACCTTTTCCTGAAAGAATCCACTAGGTAGATCAGAACACACATGTAAAGTCACATATTGCACTTTATGCATGTACACAATGAATATTAATTGTTAAATTTGTATTTTTGATTGTGGGTATCTACAAATTGTTTTACTTTGGTGTATGCAAAACTCTGAATAAATATGGACAGATAAGCTTTCTAATTTTATTCTTTATTGGAAAAATGAAATTTTCATGTGAAAGAAACAAAGCATTAGTATCACATGATATTGATCAGAACAAATAGATTTCATTATTATATATATTTTTTTATTCATAATTTTCTCCTTAAATTGTCAGGACTGTGCAGTATGTCACCATACCACATCCAGCATTCTCTTTAGTTGCAGGCAGCAATCTGTAAACCAAGTCCGAGTTTCCTCTGACCCTTGCCACCCCATTTTTGATATTTGGACATTTATGTTGGGGTGTGGGGTCAGAGTCCATTCCCTATCGAAAAGTTGGAATTTGCTGACATCATTTGGTGTTGGCATAGGGTAGCCGCTTACTAGCTGGCCTAGCAAGCTTAAACGACCTTTCATCGAGATATACCTGCATGAAATCGATAGGAATATGATTTATTTTCTCAGAAATAGTGAGTGTAGCATACGTTATATCTTCAATCTACTGAGAGACGAGATGCAACTATAGCGTTGATGAAATTTGACCTGGAACTCGCTATTTGCATTCCAAGTCACATGACTACACAAATCTCGTAATCTACTTGTCAATGAAATCAGAGGTCCAATAGTCACGTGATATGAACAATAAACCATTTAGAAAGTTGTTGTACATAGAATTCGAAAATATTAATTAAAAGTCACGTAATACTTGTACATAAATATAATGCACACTTAATTCTCAACATATTTATTCTGAGAACAATGACTAGAAACCTGTCAGTATTGCAGCAAAGTGGAGAAGACCAGATTCTTCAAGTACTAAGTACATGTCAGCGATGTTTTTTGTTGGTATCACGTGACTGCCACGTTGACCTGTGCTCTGCTTGTTGAATCTATTGTTTTTTTTCAAGCTGCTGCAACATTTACAGATTTCTGGTTGTTGTTTCTAGAATAAATATTTTTAGAAGTTTATGTTCTTTTATTTTTCTATAAATATTATGTGACTTTCATTATATGTTCCATTTGTTTTCCTACTGTAACATTAGAAATGGTTAATTGTTGATATCACATGACTATTTGAACTCTGAAGTCATTGACATGTGGGTTGTGAGATTTGTGTAGTCATGTGACTTGGAATGAAAATGGTGAGTTCCAGGTCAAATTTCATCAATGCTATAGTTTCGGCTAGTCTGTCAGCGGATTAAAGACATAACAAATGCTATACTCACAATATCTGAGAAAATAAATCAAAATATCTATTGATTTCATGCAGGTATATCTTGATGAAAGGTTGTTAAAGTTTGCTAGTCCGGCTAGTAAGCGGCTACCCTATGTCGACGCCAAATTTTTCGATAGGGAATGGACTCTGACCCTACACCCCAACATAAATATCCAAATATCAAAAATGGGGTGGCAAGGGTCAGAGGATGCTCGGACTGCTGTAAATCTTGCACTTTTATAAATTGTAACATTGTAGATATAAATTTTTACAACATTGTAATTTTTTTTACTTGTACTTCTAATTTTGAACTGTCTACTTGAAAAGATAATGAGAAAACTGTACATTGTGTCATACTTCTCAATGCATGCTTAACATGTTGTTACCAAGATTGCACCTGTGAATAATCAGTTGTATTTTTGTGGTTTATTTGCATATAGTTCTGTATTCCACAAAATAATATAAACAAAACTAGTTTGTTTTGAATATTGTTTCACTTCCATTATTTGATAAATGTATAATCGAAGAGAGATATCAATTTAAATTGATAATTGCCTCTTTTTGATGATGTAATGTAATATTTGTACCTGGTGACATATGAGATTCAAAAAGAGGTATGTATCTGTGAAATGTAAATATGGGTTTTTCTTTATGCATTATATAGGGAGACCAAATGGGTTCATGTTCAATCAGTCCTAGATTTGTAAGAAATATGAGCATAATATAAGTTTATGGGATGGTCTGTTGACCATACATCCATTAGCACAAGTTTGTTATCACTATTCCTCCTAAACTGTTTCCAGGATTGCCATGTAACTTTACATGCACATTCACCCCATGGTCCAGTTGGACTTAAATGAAAATGGTGCCAGTCTGTAATTCAGTATGGTCACCACATCAAGTAATATGAAAATAATGTTATTGCTGAGAATATGAGAGATACATTCAACACTTAGTAGTTAAAAGGAAGAAACGGTCTTAATTTGAATTCGTGGACATTCTTTTTGGCCAGTAGAGCATCAGTCCCTTTTAGGGACTCTTGTTTTCTGGTTGATAGTGCACTTCTAATTTCACCCACTACTGCTCAGAAAAGATAGTTTGTAATTTCCCATACCAATGTAGTAATCAATACATACTTTTGAATCGGTGCTGTAGTCAAAATAGGAAGAATCTGCTTATCTGACTGCAAGAAGTCTTAGGTCCATACTCATGGCTAAACTGTCACTTTATTTGTCTTTAGAACAATATTGACTCCAATCTTGACATATTGAAAGGAACGGAATCAGGATGATCCCTGATTATTGTGATAGGCAGAAATTACTTTTTTTATGCACTTGACATGATTACACACTCCCTTAGTGCCAGCTTCATCCCTGCTTCATGCTAGTTCAGTATAAGTGATTGACAGCTAGTAGAATCCTTCATGCTAATGTATCCCTCAGTATAGTCAAATCTGTTGTCACCTTGCTTGCTAGATTATGTCTGCACCACCTTGTGTAATCTCCACTCTGTTCCTATAGCAACAATCACAAACGTACCAATCACAGATCGACAGGCGCCGCCAGATCCTTGATAACACAGAGCTTAATCTGAGGGCACAGATAACTCAGCTAGAAACCAAGCTCAAATTAACCACTGAGTCTCTCAACATACAGGTTAGTTTATGACTAGTTATGAGAGTCTTTCAAAGCAATTTGCAAGTCAGTATTAACTCACAAGTTTTCAGTACTAGCACAGCTTACTAGTAATCTGATATTATAGATGACCTGGTTTGAAATCATTATGAATGTCTATAATGTATGGTTAAAATCTCAATGGTTGTCAAGATTTTGCTTGATCTTTGTCTTGATTTTAAAAAAAATATTTACTAAAATCATGAGTTCAAGGACTAACCTTATTTACTAACTTAGAAGGTTCTGGAAGCGAGTGTGTTTAAAGTATTGCAACATAGGTCAAGTGAAATATGTATATAAAGGATTTAGTAAAGAATTGTTCATTCCTGTTTAATATCAGTCTTTGGGAATCTATGATCAGAATTTTTAGTTGTGTTCAGGTATAATTTAAGAGGAATTATTTATTTAAATTATTCATTAGAATTTCAAAGTGCTGATTGTCTTTTTGGACTAAAACACTATTTTGGGATTATTTTTCGAGAACTCATTCAAAGACATTCTGGAATTATATCATTGTGGTACATCAGGACATTCAGTACTATTGGAATTAATTCAGAATATTAGATTCTTTTGGACAGGTGATAAGAAATTTAGGATTATTTGGAATTTAATTCACAATACTGGAAGTGTCTTTTGAATTCTCACTTTGTATTCTTGGCAAATAAATTATTTATTGATTTTACCAAACTTGTTGGTTTTGCTTGTTTTCTATTACATAGCTTAAGACCACACAGAATTTTTGTTTATAGCTAGTTATTTGAATGAGTGTTTCTTCAAGAGATTCTGCAAGTCAGCATCAGTTTCTGAAGATTTTATTTGTAACACAGATTAATCTGAAGATAGGTAACTCAGGTAAATACCAAGTTTAAATTAACCAGTCTGTCAGCGTACAGATTAGTCATATGCCCTATTCAAAAGTGTCATCATGAGGTTATTTGTTAGTTTGCATTAGTTGAGGTTTGGCCAGGAAATTGGATTATACTGTGTAACAGATGGTTCACCAGTATTTAGTTATATACTATCTTGAATTCACTATATTTTACGGGGCACCAATTTTGTGGATTTTGTGTTTGCTATAAATATCAGTTTAAAAACCCAATGAACAGTGATCCTTTTATGGAAACAAAATAAAGTTATGGATGGACAAGTATATGATATTTCACAGAGCAACAAAAATTGATACCCCACCAAAAATAAATGAATTCTAGAGTATTTCACCAAATTTCTACAAAGTACATGTAAACAGATCTTGTACACTACACTATGCCAAGTATATGTAAACTGATCTTGTACACTACACTACACCAAGTATATGTAAACTGATATTGTACACTACACTACACCTAGTACATATAAACTGATATTATTGTAGACTACACTACACCAAGTACATGTCAACTAATATTGTAGAATGCACAAAATTTCTACAAAGTAAATGTAGACTGATCTTGTAGAATACACTTGAACTCGAAATTTCTACAAAGTACATGTAAATTGATCTTGTAGAATACACTTAAACAGAAAAGTTCTACAAAGTACATGTAAATTGATCTCGTAGAATACATTTGAGCAAAACATTTCTACAAAGCACATGTAAATTAATTGTGAAGGCTATCCTTCACTAAGTACATGTACACAGATCTTGCAGATGACTCTTCACCAAATTCCTACCAAATACATGAAAACCAAATCTTGGAGTCTGCACTTCACAAATTCCAACCAAATACATGAAAACCAAATCTTGGAGTTGGCACTTCACAAATTCCAACCAAATACATGAAAACCAAATTTTGGAGTCTGCATTTCACAAATTCCAACCAAATACATGAAAACCAAATGTTGGAGTCTGCACTTCACAAATTCCAACCAAATACATGAAAACCAAATTTTGGAGTCTGTATTTCACAAATTCCAACCAAATACATGAAAACCAAATGTTGGAGTCTGCACTTCACAAATTCCAACCAAATACATGAAAGCCAAATCTTAGAGTCTGCACGTCACAAATTTCAACCAAATACATGAAAACCAAATCTTGGAGTCTGCACTTCATTATATAATTCCAACCAATAAAATGTACACTGATCTTGTAAACTACACATGATCACAAACTTTATACCAGTACATGTAAATAGATCTTGTACACAACACTTCCTAACAAACTTATACTACTTAAAGAAAACAGATCATGTACACTACACTTAATAACAAATTTATACCACTTAATGTAGACAGATCTGGTAGACAATACTTGTAAGATTCATATGCAATTAATAGAATTTGTGTTGAAGTTCATTCTGAGAAATCACAGGTAGGGTTTAAATTGTTTTTTTTTCTTTTCAGAAAGGTTCTTGAAAGTATCAGTATTCCATTACCGCGGGGCTTGTAAATTTACCTTTAGGGTATTACATTTCATAGTTTTAGTTGCCCTCTATTCCAAGGCTTGTAAATTTACCTTTAGGGTAGTAAGTAGTAGTACCTTTCATAGTTTTATTTGCCCTCCAGACTATACTCCAAGGCTTATAAATTTACCATTAGGGTAGTAAATTTCATCATTTTAGTTGCCCTCCTGACCATTAGTCCAAGGCTTGTAAATTTACCTTTAAGGTAGTAAATTTCATTGTTTTATTTGCCCTCAAGTCCAGGGCTTGTAAATTTACCATTAGGGTAGTAAATTTAATCGTTTTAGTTGCCCTCCTGACTATAGTCCAAGGGTTGTAAATTTACCATTAGGGTAGTAAATTTCATAGTTTTAGTTGCTCTCCTGGCTATAGTCCAAGGCTTGTAAATTTACCATTAAGGTAGTAAATTTCATAGATTTAGTTGCCATCCTATCTATTTTTAAATGTTATAACCAATTCCATTCTGTAAAATGAGAAATATTAATGGGGATAAATTTTCATGGTTATGAATATGGGTATACAATTTAGTGAGGTACACTGTACGGTATATTAAAACCCAATCAATAATACTATTTTTGTTGTGGTTTTAATTTCTTAGACATATGTACCAGTAAAAAAATAAAATTAGAAACTGAATCCTCCTATCATGTATCAAATGTTTGTTTACTGATGCTAAGAAAGAGTTGAGGAATTGGAATTTACAGCACAGTCTACAATGGAACAGTTACATGGTACTGATTAATTCAATGGATATGTTATTGAACACATTATGTACTTTAAAAAATATTTAGTCATCATGATTTGATGAAAAATATTTTCTTTAGAAGTAGAAAAGATTTCCTCTGAGTAAGCCACTGCATGGTTTGTAATGTAGATCCTGGGAAAGTGGGGTACTGCTGTATCCACTCATGAGATGGTTGCAGACCTGTGTAACTGGTTAAATGAGATTAATATCATTTGTTAAATTTACAAAGCACAAAATAGACACTGATTCTGTTAATTTAGTTTTTAGGTTTGACCTCCAAGGTATTGAAGTATGAATCTGAAATTTATTTTATTCATATTTTGTGTACAACATGGCATAAAGTAGGTTTGGTTCATTGGTCCTAACCATTAATCATTCTGACCAGAAAACACAGCACATGTGCACATGTGCACTTCAAGTTGAAGCAGTTTCATTACAGGTAGTAAACATCACTATGCAATGCCAATGAGGGACATGAGTAAAGAACCCATATATCTTATTTAACCCTGAAATAAATCTTGGATAAGCTACTGCTTGAGTTTTGCATCATTTCCTGAAATAGGAGTGATTAATAAAATTATGATTTGTAAACCCATGAATACTAGGTCATGAATATCAATATTCATAACTCATTTCTCACATTTCTAGGAGCAGTATGTTGGGGACCTGCTTAGCAAAGTCAGGGAAGAGTCCATTAATATTCAGTCCATCAATCCATCTGCCTGCCCATTCTTGATTGTTAGCCTCGAGAGCATCCTTGATGATGTGCCTTGGGTACACACTTGATGATGTGCCTTGGGTACATACTTGATGATGTGCCTTGGGTACATACTTGATGATGTGTCTTGAGAATTCCTTGATGATATGTCTTGAGAACATCCTTGATGATGTACCTTGGGTTCATCCTTGATCATGAGCCTTTGGTTCAACCTTGATCATGTGGCTTGGGTTCATCCTTGGTTGTGGCTGTAGCTTAAAGCTGTCTATTTCTGCATTAATAGGCATTCACATACTCTTGAAGTTTATTATTTGGATTTTAGTTGATTGATAGATAGTACGCTTAGCCCTAATTTTAAACTTTTCTTGAAGAAAAGCTTGATTACAAAATCGAATCTCATGAAACATTGCCTCACCCCTGCTGCCCCTTTTTCCTAATTATGGATTTATACAGCAATGCAACTTTCAGTATGTGTACTACATTTTGTCACCCTTGCAATGGTTGTTGTTGTTGTTGTTGTTATAGGGTTTAACGCCATTTTTCAGCACAAGACAGAAGAACCCAGGAAAACCCCAGAAAGAACCACCGACCCACAAGAAGCTACTGGCAAGTTTTCTCATATACCCACATTGACTGAGCCTGAGACTTGAACCCATGCCGATAGAGGTGAGATGGCAATGATCCGTAACTGTGAGAGCTTTTGACCACTCGGCCACTTGGGGCCCCGTGAGTAATGGTAATATACCTCTTAATGCTGAGCGCCAAGTGAGGCAGCTGCTAGTATCATTTATATAACTCTTTGGTTCAAACCTGTAACCTCCAGCATCTGAGGCAGATGTTCTAACCACTAGGCCACTGGAGCGGTCCCAAGTTTAAGATGCATCTATATATTATTCAGACCTTGAATGAGTTTGATTTTTTGACTAATATAACAATATTTGCTTGGACTGTGACACCAGATTATCAATCCTCATGAACATACATACTTGAACGAAATGTATATCCAGCATTCATGGCATCTTTTAAAGGAGTTGCGGCTCCTGAATAATGCCCACCTTTGATTTCCCAACATAAGTTTTTTTAGTCATTTTAAGGCTGTTCTATGTAGATTTGTAGTGGACTTTTACAGATGTATCCAACACTAATTGCTAGGTTATTTATTTATTTATTTATTTATTTATTTATTTATTTTCCTACAGGGTTTCATAAGAGCATAGATCTTTTGTTTTACTATGCTTTAAATTTTGAGTAATTAAAAATATGAATACCAAAATCATCTCAAAATAGTTTGTGAACATTAAAACATGAAAAAATAAGAGATTTATACAAGTTTAACCCTACCCAAGTAATTTTAGGTAAAAGCTACTGAACATGAAAGAGAAAATTCCCAAAAGGGCTATAACACTTTGAAATAAAAAGCTATTACACATGAAAGAGAAACTTGCTAATAGGTCTATAACATTTTGAAATGAAAGATATTAAGCACAAAAGACCATATTTCTTCTAAAGAGTATAGGCATACATTATGCATTCTGTTTTGCTGGTAAAAGTTTCAGAATCTGTAATAAAATCTTGCTCTTCAAACAAACAAGTTGAGACAATTTCCACCTTTTTGCGGTTTTCATTCTTGATGTTTTTTTTTTTTTTTAAATGAATAAATTTCAATTATTTACTTTTTCCATGATGAAACTTATAATCAGCCCTTACAGCTCTTTCATGTACAAAATCAAAATCATTTTCAAAGCATGAATCAAACAGTAAATATTTAAATGCACAAAAACAGTGTATATCCAATTTGTCATTAGTTGCAATGGTTGTAGCACTCTAAATGCCTTTAAAGCACTGCAACAGTTATTCTCCAGTGCTCCACATGGTTGTAATTATAATGAAGTGTAATTGTTTTAAATCTTGCAATCTCACACCATTGTAGTCATCTTCAGAGACATGTGATGGTCCCATGATGCAATGTTGAGGTAATGCAGTTCAACACAACAGTGGTACCATGTGACAGCACTACAGTGCAACAATACATGCATCTTTATTATGCTACAGTTTAGGAACCTGGAATTGTAATCCATGTTTGTAGTAAGAATGACATTGGACATAGAATTGTAATCCGTATTTGTAGTAAGAATTACATTTCACCCTTTAGGGACCAGGAATTGCAATCTGTATTTGTAGTAAGAATTACATTTCACCCTTTAGGGATCTGGAATTGCAATCTGTATTTGTAGTAAGAATTACATTTCACCCTTTAGGGACCATGAATTGCAATCTGTATTTGTAGTAAGAATTACATTTCACCCTTAATGGACCTAGAATTGTAATCTGTATTTGTAGTAAGAATTACATTTCACTCTTTAAGGACCTGGATTTGTAATCCATATTTTGTAGTAAGATTTACATTTCTCCCTTTAGGGACCTAGAATTGTAATCTGTATTTGTAGTAAGAATTGCATTTTAAACTTAAGGGACAAAGAATTACATTTCCAAGAGTATTCCGGCTCTAAGAGGTTATTCTTCAAGTAATACCATACCTACTCATGTATAAGTCTAATCCAACAGCAAACAACATGGACCCTGATCTGCCATCACATCATATAAGGGTAGGTAAAGGTCTTTGTGTTTTGTTAAACTGATTACTCCTAATACATTGCATAGACCAAGACCTGCCAGTGCATATTCAACAACAGATCTGGGTCTATGCAGTCTGCAGTTGAATATGACTTGTACATGAGTACACACAGTACCAAAAATCCCTTGCTCAAAGTTAAACTTCAGAAGAAATGATCCTTAAACAGGCAGCAATAAATTGATTTTAGGCACAGTGATAAGTAGACATATTTCATGTTATTTTATGAGGCCAATTTTAAAATTATACACAAGAAAGCCATTAAAAGTCATCTAGGTTTTCAATATCCAGGTATTAGAAAATCAACAGGTGGCAATTATGGAATGTGATCAAACTCGTACACTTGCTGACTTTTAGTTTCTCAAGTTTAAACTCGATCAGTTCACCTTCATCTGAGATTTTGTTCAGCATGACTCAGTCCAGGTAGCCCAAGAGGTATGTACAGGTATTTCATTAGTTTAATATATATAAGAACTGTATTATAATGAGTCAGATTAAATGAGTTAAAGATTACTTTTCTTTTATAGCAAGATAAGTCAGCATAATTATATTTTTAAAATGATCTGTTCTATAATGGAGTGTGATGAATTATGCAGTTATCATTTTATGGCAGTAGGTATTGATAACAAGGTAGATATTTAATTTATTCAGAATTTCTTTCAAGACTGGACATTTACTTGGAACAAGTTATGAAACAGTTGCTTTGATCTTTAATTGACTGCAAGTTTAATCATGATGCTGATTTACTGTTTACTTTCAGACAGATTTCTCTCACTGTATCTCAAACTTGTCTCATTTGGATGCTAGCTTGGAAAGAAAAATAAATTCAGAACTAGGCCAATAATGGACAAAAATCATTGTAAAATTGTTCTTTCACTGGTAATTTGCACTCTTGAGGCAGGCAGTGCCTCTTGAAAGCATGCAGTATATCTTTGGCATCCACTTCGTGTATGCAATCACAATTTCAGTCAATCATAATATTTCGGTTTCCTTAAAATTTTTCACGAATTTAGTAAATGCATTATTTTGTCTTGTAACATTTTTATGTTTTTGATGAATTAATTGTCTACTATGAATCTTTACATTGTAAATGAGCAGCATTTGCTCAGTTCAGTTTATGTGTTTGCAATGTTTTGTATACCTGTTAAAATTTATTTGTGCACTTGAATAATGGCCAACCTTGGTACAATGACTTGGCATATCCATGGGAAAGACACTTAGCTCACATTCCTCTATAGCCATAAATGTGTTAAAGAGCGAAAAACAAAACAAACCTCTTGATAAGTAAAAACTCAATTTCACTATGAACTAGGATTGTTATACGTAAGGAATCTGTACAAGGATCTATCACAAAAATATGAGAAGTCTTTTTATTGGAATATCTTTCTAGCAATAACAGTTATAAGGTCATCTATGCAAGCATGCTTTTTAAGTTTCCTCAGTGGCTGAAAATAGGCCCTAATTTCAATATGAAGGCACAATAATCTGAATGTAAAATATAAAAAAAAATGCAAAATTCCTCATTTTAGCATTTTACTTCTAAAACTTTTGTACATGCTTACTTTCTTCCTCAAAGTGATTGGCCAGGCCACATTCCCAATGCTAGAATTGTACCTAATAGCCCACAATGTTTGACTTGTGTGACCTTATTTTTCAATAAATTAAGCAGTTGCCTCTTGAGACAGAACCTAGGTGAATAAAGAGTCAGCACCAGAAAACATTACCGTTTAATCAGATCTTTCTTACCAGGCTTAGTTTAATATTTATTTCTTTTTAGCCAGAAGGACTAGTAGATTGAGAAATTTACTAGTCCTGCTGATTTTTTTGTCATTCCCAAAAATCCTGACCATCAACTATTGAAATTTAATTAGGTATCCATTACACTGTTGAAACTATGAAAGCTACTTGGCTGACAGGAAATTTTCTAGCAATGGGCTAGCAGACTGCCACTGATTTTGAGCCCAGTTTATGAACCACATTAATCTTCTTTCTCTCGATATGTGCTTTTTTATGCCCCAAAACAACACTGATAGGGGCATATAGTATTAATCTCGTCTGTCTGACCATGTCTGTCATCATGCCTTGGTTAACTTTTTCATTGAGGCAATTTAGACACTTGGAGTGCATTCATGTGCAATATCCACATGTAATAATCAAGTGATCTTGCATTACATTGGCTGGACTTATGACAACTTTACATATTGTATTTTGATCTGATTTTGGGTAAGCTTGTTAAATAGACTAAACATTAAGATGTTGAATGTGTTTTATTATGGGCAAGGTCTATGCATGTTATTGAAATTTGGCACAGTAAGAAATAATTCTCAAGTTGAAAATTGAAACCGTATGTTTTTTTTCTTAAAATGCATGTTTTGTCTCTTTGTCTAAATTAAAGAAATGAGAATTACAGGATTACAGTTCTTCCGCTTGCAAAAATGATGAAAACTAGATTTATAAAAATTAATTTTTCAGGATGTGTAAATTTGAGTAGAAAAAGTTTTAAAAGCAAAATAAAACGCCTTGTGATTATATCTTACTATTATTTGTTTGAGGGATGTTTTATAAGCATGCATAGTCATCTATTAAATAAAATCTGTCTAGTAAGCTGTTTGATAGAAACAAACCGTCATAGTTGCTCAGAAATAAATGTTGTCTCTTTTGCTTGAAGAGTGAATGTGTGTTAGAGAATACAGCATTATTGTGCTGACTGAACATTTAGGTACTCGGTTTTTAGTCAAAAACCTAATTAGTGAAATTTTTTTTTATCATTTATGTTTAGTAAGAGTGACTAATTTAATGTAGTGAAGACTATATTTTATTGACAGTTATAAAAATGCTGACTGGACTGTGGAAAAGACTTCCTTTATGTCACTGTTTCATCTGAATTGATTCTAGATTGTGAGATATATAAACACTACAGTTGCATAAGTATAAACATTTATGTACATATGTATATGTAACAGTTTTAGGTCATATCAGTGAAGTATAAAATTGAATGTAAGTAAAATTTCAGGTGTGTATGTAAGGGATTTAGGTCAGTATACCCGTTAAAGTTAAGAAAAAATGAAAACTTTCTTCTCCCAAACTGTTAGAATGATATTATAATTATCTCATCAACCAAAAGACTCTTTCATCTGATTAAGAATTTAATGCATGTGCACAGTCAGTTATCTGACCAAAATGTGATAAACAAGGGCAGTGAAGGACAGTTTCTTTACTCAGAATTAGCCATTAAGAGTGTGAAAAATAATGGTAGTGAAAGGCAGCTTGTATATTGGGAATTATCCAGTCTAAATGTGAATTAACCAAAATGGGGGAAACAATGGCTGTGAAGGGCAGTTTGCATAATGTGAAGTTGATAAACTGTTGAAAACAATGACTGAATTATCCAGCCCAGATGTGAAAAACTATGGCACTTTGGTATATTGTATACTGTGAATTAGCTATAGTCAAAATGTAAAAAATAATGGCAGCGAAGGGCAGTTTGTATACTGTGAATTAGCTAGTTGCAGTGAAGGCAGTTTGTATACTGTGAATTAGCTAGTTGCAGTGAAGGCAGTTTGTATACTGTGAATTAGCTAGTTGCAGTGAAGGCAGTTTGTATACTGTGAATTAGCTAGTTGCAGTGAAGGCAGTTTGCATACTGTGAATTAGCTAGTTGCAGTGAAGGCAGTTTGTATACTGTGAATTAGCTAGCCAAAATGTGAAAAACAGCTAAAATGTGAAAAACAATGGTTGTGAAGGGCAATTTGAATACTGTAAATTATCTAGTCACAGTGAAGGTCAGTTTGTATACTGTGAATTAGTTCGTCACAGTGAAGGTCAGTTTGTATACTGTGAATTAGTCGAAGTGAAGGTCAGTTTGTATACTGTGAATTAGTCACAGTGAAGGTCAGTTTGTACACTGTGAATTAGTCACAGTGAAGGTCAGTTTGTATACTGTGAATTAGTCGAAGTGAAGGTCAGTTTGTATACTGTGAATTAGTCACAGTGAAGGTCAGTTTGTATACTGTGAATTAGTCAAAGTGAAGGTCAGTTTGTATACTGCGAATTAATTAGTCACAGTGAAGGTCAGTTTGTATACTGTGAATTAGTCAAAGTGAAGGTCAGTTTGTATACTGCGAATTAATTAGTCACAGTGAAGGTCAGTTTGTATACTGTGAATTAGTCACAGTGAAGGTCAGTTTGTATACTGTGAATTAGTCACAGTGAAGGTCAGTTTGTATACTGTGAATTAGTCACAGTGAAGGTCAGTTTGTATACTGTGAATTAGTCGAAGTGAAGGTCAGTTTGTATACT
>JAECUM010025764.1:0-22128 GCA_016617855.1 Megalonaias nervosa | reverse complement strand
GATCGTACATTGTAGCATAACAGGTTTCCATAGATATTCCGGACGAAACTTGTTACAGTAAATTGTCTGCTTTGAATTGTTTCAAAGCGTACGACCGTGAATAGAGGCAATTATTCAGCTTTCAAACTTGTGCAACACAGAAACCGCATTAGGGCACCCAAATGTAAGTCTCGCACAGGAAATGAAAAAAAAAAAAAAATAAATAAATAAATATCGAAAACATATATGTCATTTTCAAACTGGTTGTTTCCAAGTTGAGTAGTCTGAACCAGGAAACTTTCAAGCAAATGGTTTAAATTTGTTAAAGTAGTTTGATTGATAGTTATTTCGCTAATTTCTAACCCGACGCAATGTTGAGGGATTAATACATGATCTGCTAAGAGGCATCTTTAATTTCCGGTTGTGTCCAACCTGCAGTTATTATTTATTTCATTGAAAGACATACAGTAAGGTTCTATTCGAATATGTCGGGTCTTCAGCTCTAATTTGTTTCACATACTGTAAGTTCCTGTAGGAATATGTCAGGTGTACAGCTCGTATTTATTTGATTGAAACATATGTGGGAGAAATATTGACATAAAGATATTCTTTGCATTAGAGCTATTTTAAAGCAGTCTTGATATGATGATCCTTTGACGTTTTTCATTGTTTTAATGAAATTATCACAACTGCAAAACTAGAGATGAAAGCCTTAGCAAATGTACATTATATAAAAAGGTGTGATCTCGTCCCCCTCCACAATCTACACCCACGGTGGCTGCGTGCTGGATCATTGCAATCGTATTTTATAAAAATTTTGAAAAATAAAATCACCCTCCCTCGATCTGTGTCGATGAACTTTAAGTAACAAGGCGAACAAAGCTACATACTGAGAGACTCATGGACACACGGATGGACGGACATACATTACCAAATTAGGTAGGGACAAATGCAACACAGATATAAATAGACATAGCGACAGAGACATAGACATATTATACAAACATAGATTTATGAACATAAATCTGTCACATAAGAATCACAAACATAGATTGATGAACATCAGTCTATCATATAAAACATCGACTAAAAATGTTTTAGGCAAGAGAGTAAATCTTTTCGAGGCAATGGAGTGGCCCTGAAAAGGGCCTTTGGGTTTCATCTTCTTGTTCTAATTTCTTCTTTTTTTTCCACCAACATCTTATTTTCTCTACTATATTCTTGTTCTTTTTCTTCTTTTCCTTTTCATTATCCTCTTTCTCCTTCTCCTCCTCCTCTTTCCTCTTTTCATTTTCTTCTTCTTTTCCCGACACACACACAAAACACAAACAAAAACACTCTCACACACACGTATGCGCACGCACACAAACACAAACAAAGACACACACAGACACACACACAGACACACACACACACAGACACACACACACACACACACACACACACACACACACACACGTAATGAGCATTGAGACTGATGGTACGATGGGCTTTACTTTGTTGAAACAAATTTTGGGTGAAGTAAATGACATTAGTATTACATTGATGCCCTTTGCCCGTGAACCACAGTTTAATTTCTTCTTCGTCTTCTCCTAACATGTCGTCGAAGATGACCAGATTAGTTTGACGGGGGTCAGACACGATCCCGTCCTCTTCGCCAGGAATGCCTTCCACAAACACGACTTGACTTTCTCGCAGGAGGCTGTACGCCGATTGCCACACTTTGTAACACCACACGATGCCCTGAGGTGGATGATGGATCAAATGATGTTTATGTTAGATGAAACTTTTGCCTGAACCGCTCGGTCCAGCAATTAACAAGTTAAAGGGATGGCGAAGATACAAGGCCTCCCAACTGGCAAGATCGAAGTTTTCGTCGATGACTTTGAAAGTGGAGGAAGAGGGAGCAGAGACAGCAGAGGTAGCCATAGTGTAGGGAATGTCACTTTTGAAACGAAGACAGACAAGACAAGAGTTTTTATACTTTTTTTCAGGACGCGTTTATTGCAACACATTCTTAAAATGGAACACAAGAGACAAAAGATACAGAAATGCCAAATGGTTAAGTACATCGATAAAATACACATCAAAATGATCAAGGTGGAATACAAACAAGTCACTGTACAACATTTTTTTCGGTGTCTTAGAGACTCTACACTTGACAGAGTCACACACAGGGGTCCTCCCGGAATGTCCTTTCGGGGATGGTACCTCACAGTACAGATCGTAACGAGCCCACAAAAAATCGGCTGGTAAACGAAATCCCAGAAAGTAAATCATTAAAACACACAGCACACGACGACCCAAATTCATTTGATATATTTCTCGTAAAAAGAGCTGGTAATCCATCATAGTCTGAATAATGTCATTGATTTCCTTCCATGGAATCTGTTGTATCACGAGCGATAAAGGTCGTGACATGGTAGCCAGTTTTTTTTATACTCTCTTTTGCTGAAGGTAATACACGTACTTTTTGAACAGAAGCGGTTTTATTTCAGTACCGTACCAAAATTGTTTAGTCACTAACTCACATTGAACCAAGATTTGTTCGTGTTAAAGAGTTTGGTGATCCTCTAACTCTTCTGTTGGAATTAAGTGTCCTATAGTCACCTTGTATGTAGAATGAGTGGCATCCAAAACTTTATGAATCTCACGTGATTCATCAATGTCTGACCAATGCAACATTTTGAAATGAATCAATTCTATTATACCACTCAGGTACCAGTGGTTCCAACATCGGTGACGTAAAGGATGCATTTGTTCTTTGCGTTGGACTTGTATTTTGACAAACTCTCGGTAAATGCGTTCTCTCAGTAAGGATACAGAGAACACACGTCCAAGTATTTGATTTCTTTTCCATTCCCCTCGTCGGCGTGGTACAACAAAGTGGTGGCATTTTTTCGTCCTCCGTACAAACTGTACCGCGGGTTCAAAGGGTCCACCAGCTTGTAACTTTCCACGATACGTTTAAACTTGGAATCGGTTTTCAAACGGTGATCGTACTTGGAAACCTTGCTGTTCTAACTTCAAGCTCTGCTGACAAGTGACCTCGTACAAGTCTTCCATGGTACGTTGTGAAAACTGATTTTAAGTGTACCGTTGAGGGTAACAGATGGGACATCCGTGAGATAAGCAACCATTAAACTCGTACACGATCTTGGGGTTTTCTAAGTCCCAGCCATCCACCGAATAACTTCCGATGGTCTATTCACCTCCTCCGTTTCGGGGATGTTGGATCTATTTGTCTTCCTTGTCGCACAAGTAATGTAACCAGCGTAGAACTTTGACCGAGTATTGACATTTGACAAAATTGGTCGTTTGAGGGCCGATGACAGCCCGTTTGTTTTCGGTCATAAATCGTTTGCGGTACACTAAGGAACACGCTTTAGCAATGGTGCATGCTTGTTTCAAAGGATCGACCCCACTGTGCTCCATGGCATTGCCGTAAAAAATCCACGTCGGAACGACAATATTTTAACATTTCTTCCTGAAAGTCGAAGGGGTCTGAGGTGTGAGTCTGGTACCAAGCGTAGAAAGCTTCTCGTTGTTCGGTACGCATGTTGTCGGGGTCGTCGTAGTGAGCATCAGGCAAGTGGGGTACAGCGGCGTGTTGATTGACTTCAGTATTGAAAAAGTGCGGAAAACAGCCTTTGCCATTTCTGTCATTCCAAATGTTTTAGGCATTCGACTCAAAGGCATGGCCAAGTAACTCATCAAATCTTTAAACTGTACTTGTCCAACTTGCATGGAAATGATTTTGGCTCCGTTCAAGGTGACTTTCGGACGTTCGGTGCTTTGTTCCGTATAGTATTTGAGAAGAAACTGTCCATCGTATCCCCAGAAATTGTGAGCCATTACCGTGGCATAGCGATGGCAATCTCCGTAACGTTGGATGTCCTTTTGATTCCACGTCTCGTCGATAGGGTCTAAGATCCATTGGGCGAAATCGGCCAGCGTGTTCGGTCATCGAAAAATTTTTTCACGTACTAAATAATCTTGCTACAGTGAGGGCAATGACTAAAGATAGGTTCTTGGATGCACTTCTCGAGTAGCCACGCAGAATTTATAAATCTGAATGCCGGTCTCTTGCATGCATTCGAAATCGAAAAAGACGAAATTGCCTTTCTTCTTGTGGTCATCTTCCTCCTCCTCCTCCTGTTGGGGTTGGTATTTTTGATTGTAGCATTCGTGTTCCAAGTCCACGATTTGGTGACAAATCTGACATCGTTTTTTTCTTTTACATAAGTGTGCCTTGGCACTGTTGGTTCGTATGACTTGTCCACAGGTACGGCACAATCTAAGGAGATGGCAAGCACTTTTATGCTGTGAACCTTGCGTATTGAGATGTTGTTGGTAACAGGATGGGTTCACAAAAATGCGCTGACAAGTTTGGCAATGCACTCGTTGTTGTCCTTCGTCAATGCAGGGTTTAGAGGCGAAACATTTCACATTTCGATCCACAACGCTTGTGTTTCTCTCGATTGTTATACCCATAGTCACATTTCTCATAATAATAACTGTATACCAGTAATCCAGTGATACTGGTGATTGCATCGAGATGTTCATCGTGATGATAGACATGAATGTATTTTCCGTCTTTGAAATTGTTGTCTCGAAACAACAGAGGTCCGCGCACTTCTTGAGGGTGTACTTTCAAGGTGTAGCGTGGTGCTAAGACGTCTTGCAATTTTTGCATTTCAGGAATGCCACACGGTGTGTCTTTAGATAGCCCAACTTGCTGTAACAGGAGTGATGCTTCTCTTCGTTGTTTGGCTCGGTCCGATTGTTGAATAGTTTTCCAGGCTGTTTTCCATTCTACCGTGTCGTTCTTATCGGCATACATTCGTCCCACCACGATGGCTCTAGCTAAAAACATCTTGTCTTCAGGGTTGTTAATTCGGACGAGGCTCGTTTTGGTGCTGCAAAGGTCATCCACCAATAACACCTTTTTGCGTCCGGTCCCTTTGGGAAGAGAAACGTTAGCCATGTACAGTGTCGCTATTCCATCGGAGATGTGAAACTTGTCGTTGGACTGCTGAAAGTGTTGAATCTTGTCAATGACTTTGGAAGGTGTCAATTTGATGACCTTCTAAATTCGATCCAAACTGGGGGTTTCAGGCTGTCGTGATAAATGGAAAGTGTCAAGCGATCGTCTTTTTTGGCTTCACATTGCCGTTTCACTGTGGCAAACAAAGAAACCCACAACTCGGTGATGAACTCTTCTGCTTTCTCCAACGGTACGTCGGACTTGAAATCTTTAATCTTCACCGTGTACGTGTAGGCTGTGGTTCTAAGTTTTCTAGTTGAGCGTTTATCCGTCTCTCGAACGTGGTAGTACTTTTCAGGGGTTAATGGTGGTTGACTTTGGTTTGACAAAGACTCTCTGAGTCTGGATTCTGATTCACTCATGTCATCTTCGATATCGCTGGCATGAATCTGAGCCAAGACTTCAGCTACTGTGCGAGGCGATATGTCATGTTTATGTCTCTTACTTTCTTCTCCTTTCTTCACGAAATGATGCGATCGTTTCATCTTGATTGCAAAACGTCAAATGATTACATTTTAAACCCCCTATCGTCCCCTTAATATCAGTGTAAGGTCAGTGTCTTCCCTATATAAAGGGTCAGTGCCTTCCCTCCAAGTATTCATTTCACTCTCAATCCTACCAGAAAGATGGAAGAGCCAGCACAGATCAAACTTCTGATCAGAGCTTTGCGAGGTGTCATGCGAGTGTTTTCTTCAGAGAAGTCTACGGACTACTCCTCCTCCTTTCGAGATAAAAGTCAAGATACTTTTTATATCTGTCAGAAGTGAGGGCATTGGTCTTCAGAATGTCCACAACATCAAAGCAAGATAGGCGTTAAAAGAGACAGAAGTCAAGATACCTGTTATCATTGTCAAGAGAAAGGACATTGGTCTTCGGACTGCCCTAAGAAACAACAGGAGCAGTAGGAAGATAGGGGTTCAGAACAGGAGGAAGAAGAGGTACCCTCCGAAAAGGAAGAACCCTGACACGTTCAGAAAGAGAAGAAAAGAACACGAGAAGAAAGTGAGGAGGAAGAGGAAAAACCTGAGACGGTGAAGCAATTCAAAGAGAGAGAGAGAGAGAGAGAGAGAGAGAGAGAGAGAGAGAGAGAGAGAGAGAGAGAGAAAGAAGAAGAAGAAGAAGAAGAAGAAGAAGAAGAAATGAACTTTTTAAAGTGTTGTGTTGTGACATTGGATTGTAAATATTTTCCAGAGAATATACCAGAAAGAGAAACGTGTCTCTTGGTTTTAATTGTTTTGAATAAGGACCTACACTCACGAGCTCAAATACGTCCATCATGAGGAAGAAAGGGATTTTGAGTTTTAATTGATTTTGGCAAATGAATACTATCTCTTTTCGAGAGAGGAGGGTAGCCCTGAAAAGGGCCGCTGGATGTGTTTGCTTTTCTAAAAAAAGAAACTCAGGAACGGGAAGTAATAAGCTTTAACTGCCTTATCCCTTTGCCACGGCTAAGGTCTACTTCTGGACCTGCTACTGTCAATGATTTGGTAGAAATAACTAGAGTTGGTATCTCAGGCGTAGTAGATACAGATGTGATACATTTATTTTAGACTCCTTAACTCTGTCAAAATGTCTACGAGTACCGTCACCGTTGACTTTCACCGTCCTCCTTCTCTCCTAGACCTCGTTTCTTCTCTGCTTCTTCTTCTTCCTGTCGTTTTCTTCTTGCCTCTTCTTCTTTTCACTGTTGCTGTTGAATCAGATAATCTTGTTCTGCTTCTTTCTGTTGTTTCAAAAATTTCTCCAATTTTTCTTTCTGTCTCTGTTTAAAATCCTTGACGTACGATAAGGAAAGAGAAGGTGGCGAAGGTGCTGGTACCGGAACAAATTCTTGTGAAGAAGAGAGAAAATCCACTAAATCCCAATTAAAATCGTTCTCTTCTGAAAGTAGGATAGTGTTTGCATTGGTATCCGCTGCTATGCCATCTCTTCTCGTTTCCACGGCCGGTGCACCCCAGTTCTTCGTCTTTTTAGTTTCCGTCATGTTCTAACTCTGTTGCTTTGATTCACTGCGCACAGACGCTAGCGCACCTATATAGGGAATGTGACGTCACAGTCAGTTCTCTTCAATTTGAAGACAGACTCCGCACTGTGACTGAATTTTGTAACGCGTGTTAGGATTTGTGAAAGAACTCAATCCTTTTCGATCCGCTCTTCCACTATAAATAACCGCGGTTCACCTCATTCCCTTCTCCTGTTCTCGTCACAAGATGTGGACTAACGTAGAATCGTCTACCCTCCTATCGTCGATGCTGTTCAACTCAGACTATCCCATGTATGTCAAATCATTATGGAATATCACCCAGATGGCTGATGCAGCCCTTTGGAAAAGAAGAATCTATGTGGAGGGACAAGGCTATCTGAAGCGAGTCTGAAGCTACGGTCCAGAGGTCAGACGAAGTTTGAGGAAGAGAAGAAGATCCGTACGATACCTCTCTGTTAACTGAATGGTGTTAGCAAAAAAAAAAAAAAATAAAAACAAAGACCATTTTCAGGGCCACTCCATTGCCTCGAAAAGATTTAAGCTCTTGCCTAAAAAATTTTTAGTCAATGTTTTATGTGATAGATTGATGTTCATCAATCTATGTTTGTGTTTTTTATGTGATAGATTTATGTTCACAAATCTATGTTTGTATAATATATTTATGTCTCTGTCTCTATGTCTATGTATATTTCTGTGTTGAATTGTCCCTACCTAGAGGAGCGCATATTCAGGTCAGCCCCTTGCCACATTATTGCCAGTGTTCCGTCCGATTGAGGTCAGCCGCTGATCCGAAATATTCATTGCCATCTATTCATCCTCATGAAACAACATGCCTATTAGATGACCCTCTCTCCACTCCACAAGCTCGATATGTACAGATGGTGTTCAGATTAAGACATAAAATGAGTGACCAACGAACGGACGCACAGACACAAATGGACTCACTGACAGACGGACATGACAGAGTATAGTATATCTGTATATACTTGCAGGTAATATAATTAACATAACATTTACGTTTTGTAATTACTCTCATCCTACATTCAGTACGTTTGAACAGACGTTGAAGTTAATTTATTGATTTCTTTTAGTATAAGAAGAAACATTAGAGCACCATTTATTTCTTGCAGTATTGTTATATTAGGCGTTTAAGATTTTTATAGATGGGATAAGTCAAATTCTTTTGTACCCCGTGATTTTAGTACTTTTACCTCGTTCGACACAAACATAATTATGCCAACAATCAGGGAAAAAGAAATCACCCAGCCACATCAATACGCTGCCACTTGTGTTGTAACGACTTTCCGCTCAGTTGTCGTGGTTTTGTTAAGGTGGGTCAAAGGTGAACTGCATGTATTTACATTAATACTTTTTAGGACGTAAAAATGTTACAGCGTACCAGTGGGACAAAGAAAAAACAACGTAAAGGGCCTCTTTAATAATTTTTACCAAGTACAAATTCCACAACTTATCAGTCACGGTAAATATCCGACAGCCTAGGCATCGTAGACAATATTTCATGATTTCTTACCTGTGTACATCTACTATGGAAACGATTTTTTGCAAAGCGAATGAATACTCTAATGATTATGTATTTAGCAAATATAGTAAATCTAGTATCAATAAAGATCATTAGGGATAAATTAAGTAAAGAGATGCTTTGAGCAATATTATATATGGAATCACCAACAGGCTTTCGTAAGAATGCGAAAAGTTTAGAACATGAAGAGTCTAAGCGAGAGATGCAATGATATGAGTTTTGTTTACAAAGATAATTACATGCAAAGACACGGAAGCTACAATTTGTAAATATATAACGTTCAATGGCATTATGACGTAATCAATGAAAAGCGTATACCTTGGATACCATGAACTTTGCTGCAGAACTTGCCATTACGAATACTGTAAATCACATTTGCTTGCAATGCGTATTGGCACTGGTGCTCGACCATGACTTAAATGTGGTATCGGAGTAAAGTCATAATCGTACGGATATGTTTGGGAGTGTTACATGTAGAAAACAAATTTCGCATGGGCGGACCCAGATTGATCTACTGTTACTAAGCGATATGAGTTCAGAATTGAGGTATCATTACGAGTAGATAAAAAAAAAATACCGGTGACCTCACCGATATAATAAGTATCATGGTAAAATATTTCCATGCAGATGTTGCCTGCATTTATTGACCACCCAACAGCTGCTTAATGCCCATTACATTTACTGCGGTAGAATCAGTGAAAAACGTTTAATCATGACAGATCTGATAAGAATGTTTTTAAATTCACCGCGGTCCAGCCTAAAATGAATATTCCGAAAAATTACTGGAATTTTGAATGATTGAATGTTCCCGTAATAAGCTCTGCTTCCCCAACTGAAGCTTCCAACAATATTTAGTCCGAGACAACTGAAGTTGATGAACAATTTTAGATGAGGGTTTTGTTAAGCTACAGTCAGATTTGATAGAGTAATTGAGCCATTAGTGTTGTTTTTTTCGTGGCCAGGACTAAATTGAGTTATTTCTTATATCGCTCGAAGTTAATGATAAATGAATCCTACAAAGGCGTACGGATACTAAGCGATTGTTAATCAACGTACGATTGATGCGCTTGCGCATTAAACTAGGTTTTGGAGGTAAATCTGTGTGACTTACAATTCTTCTCTCACAAATGCTCTAGTCGGTGGGTGAGCTGCGGGGCGGTCTGCAGGCGTCAAATAATAACAGTTAGGATGTCCTGAGAAATCAACACGATCCGAGATTGTAAATACATCTATGGAACATACCGCGTCAGATGCAAGGCGTTTTCCGCCTTCGGTATCCACTCGTGCATACAGAAACCGAGCTAAATTTTTTCCGAGTGGGTCCAATTGCAGTGAAAGTAAAATTATTTGGTATGTTACGGTGGCAGCTTTCTGTCGAATTGCCTCAGCGGGATTTATCCCAATTGTGCATGTGGTTTCATTATTTAGTATATGAATGACTAATGGAAGTTCTGTTACCCACTCGCCGGACCTCTATTAACGATTCACCTATATTTGTTGCGAGTACTGGTGTTTGAATAATCGTTCAACAAGTGTGTGGTTAAAGCATTCAACAATAGCTTGATCAAGATGTAACCAAACATGTCCAGCAAGAACAAGCACCTTATGTTTTGTTAGCAACGCAGCAACAGCTCCGAGTTATTTTATAATGATCGACCTGTAACACCTGCCATGTTAGTGGTGAATGTGCACAAATACATTTAAGTGCATCTGCGATACTTGCACATTCTATAAACAGGAACGGATCAGCTTCCTTCCATCTACTGGCAACATGTATGATAGTAAAAGCTCACTTGTATAGAAGACCACGTAAACGACCATGTCAGGAAACAAAAGATCAGTCTGTTGAACTTCGTTGGGTGTTTGATATCAAACCATCCACAGGCATTCTTTATTCAAATTTGCCACAGCGCTTGTTTGGCTAACCGTGCTCGAGCAACCCCGTGGGTGACTTTTGCGTGCTAACTTTTCAACACCACATTTACCTTTCCAGTCAACGCGGGGAATGTAGTTAATTTTGGTTCACAGCAACCATGTTTGTTTTTTTATATCAATATATTTAACCTCCAGTGAATTAAATTTGTCCACTACTTAGTTGCCACCTAAAACAATCTTACTCTTTACTCTTCCTTTGGTGATACAAAATCAACGATGTTTTTACCGACATCGACTTCTCTGCTCAGGCAAAACCTTATAGCATCTAAGCATGATTACATGTTTCCGAATTTAGTTTGTGCGTTTATTATTGGTGGTCTTCCCGCCACAAGAAACTTTTTTTGTGGTGACAAACCGGAATAATATTGAACTTTCCGCTAGCGAGTACGACATGGATTTGATCAATGAAGAGATTCAACGGATAATTCCCTTACACACTGATAAAGACTAAAATATATTTACACGCGAACATGAGCCCACACTCAGCTGAGTCGAATATGCATAGTACACGGTTGATATGGCTCGGTCTTCGAAAAGAACAATTCTCGATTGGCCTAAAAAGGTTCCCGTGGAAAGTTTACGTAAGGGATAACACATCTAGCCTGATATTGTCAGGATTAGCTCAACGATTTAGATCATTTTAACCTGAGAGGATATCAGTGTCAGTTACTAAAGCAAATCTTTTGCAAACGTTCCATTACAAGGTTACAGCTGTAGTTTTCACCAAATGTGAAACCAGGTGATTTGATATCGGTTAATCATGCAGCATCTGTGTATCTCTCATGCCACAATCTCCGGATGACACAACTTCCTTTTAATCTTATGAACCAGGACGGGCATATGATCGATCTCCACGGGAAAATCTTGCCAACACAAATGTACATTAGAGATCGACATGATGTATAAATACAGCGACAGTCGTATTTGGACTTGTGATATCAGTGCGTGTTTTAACACGAGAAAACCCGTTTATAAGGTATATTATAGAAAGGGCATTGATGATGTTGTTCAGTCATTTGTTCACAGGCACACAAAGGTGCTCGAGGCCTTGTTTTCGAGCACTGCACCAATCGCTAAACAAGTTGCAATGCGTGTCTTTGATAGCTTCGAAAACGTTGCTGCGGATCATTTGGAAACTGGGATTGCAAGCGGTTCAATCGATTCGAGATCGCCTACGACGACAACAAAAGTCGATTAGACTGCCATCAACAGTAACCAGTAAAATGTTCACTGAAGCCGCTCAGCAACGTATAGCTCATGTATGGATTGCTCATTTAACAATGGAAAACTGATTACAGTTGTTCCCTAGCAACCCTAAAGGCGAGAGGTGAAGCCAATAAAAAGGTATCAAACGAAACCATTAATGTACAAATAATGACACAATTCAAAGAATCGTCCGATCCTGCGTTTGACACTAACTTTCCGGTATTGGAAGTTCAAAACAAAAGAAATTTTCAGCGTTATTCCAATACAGCTTTGGTCTTATTGCCATTAAATAGAAATATTGATACAGGACACGTCTAGGGTTTTTTCTCCATGTGAAGCTTTAATAGCAGTTGAGGGCCAGCAAAACGATAATAATGATTATCCTGATGATATCGAAGTTATATTTTCCCATAATGGCATCATGGCGTTGTTTAGCAGTGGACATTATTCCATGCACGGAAATGACATCGAAGCTATTATCAACAACGTTGACATTGCCACGACGAAAATCAGACTCGCTATATAAAAGGACGATTACATGAGATCTGCTGCCTGAGCTATGATGTTTACCAAGGGCACAACCGATAATGTCTATCATAACGTATATAAATTTAGGCGAACTCAGCATCGTGAAGGCAACTCTGCCGCAGATGTATTAAACATGATCATTAACACAAACCAAAAATTGTAACTCAAGATTTCTATAGAATCGAGTACAACTTCATGAATACTCTTTAAGATTCTCGTGTGTGAGTCCTCTCAGTCACATATTTGGGTTTTGGAACACCAAGAGTTATTCACGCAATCTGTGGCTGGCATATTCGCTCATGTCTCTGTAGTTGCGGCTCCACCATGCGTTACAGATGTTTTGCTCTGATTAGCTCTGACAAGACTCTGATGTTGGAGGGCGTTGAGTGAGGATTATTGATGCACGAATGAGTGAGGATTATAGATGTACGAATAGAACATTTATAGAATCGTAATAATAATGTCTTATATCTTAGTTAAATTTGGCATTTAGTGCAAAGCAACGTACCGAAATAAGAAACGCAATAATAAATGATTGCGGGATCGCACTGAAGCTTTCTCCGACACAGATAAACGGAGATAACTCTTTGTGGTTGACTAAAAGAAAAGCGAAACAAAAATAAAAACCTCGCTGACAGTACAGTTATCAAAGTCTAAGATGACACAAATACAAAAGAAATGATTGAATATTTCCTTTAATAGTGTACAAAATGATTGTTATTAACTTTTAAATACGTTGCTCATCCCGAAGCGGAGCTGCCTTGGATCTGAGCAAATTTGCCACCAAAGCGGATTTGATTGAATTTATGGAGCCGAGTTATTATTTTGTCGCATAGTTCAAGGATATTTTTATGACCCAATGTTTCTTTGTTCGACGATATTTGCCAATGATCTCGCTAGCTGTGCTAGTCACAACTGTGTTGAATGTGGTTGTTAAGGACTCTAGGTCGGTGTCTTGACTGTCCAGGGTTATCAAAGGTGAACATTTACCACCTATCATTGCTTGGAAGGCTTCTGCGACATTTGGATCTTGGAATTTTTCAAGGACAAATCTGATTCTTGGTTGGTTAGGCTTTTTGATCATTTTCAGGTGGAGGCGAAACGTTGTCATTAATAAATCATGGTCATTTCCAATATCTGCTCCTGGAAAACGTCGTGTTCTGGCGATATTCAGTCCCGTGCAGAATCGTTTTTTCACCAAGATGTAGTCAGTCTGGTTGTGATGTTGTCCATCTGGAATGTGCCAGGTCCATCTTCTAGATGCTTTGTGAGGGCCGAATGTGTTGGCTAGCACAAGATTGTTGTAGGCAGCAAACTCCAAGAGCCTTAGTTTTTTTTCTCATTTGTTTCTGCATTGCAGAAGGGACCACAGATGCTTTGCCAGTTTGTCTGTGAATCAGCTCCCACCTTTGCATTCCAGTCTCCTTGTACAAACAGAATGTCCTTCTTGGGTGAGTTGTCAATGACATCTTGACCATAGTTGGATGTGGGTGCATAGGCCTGTATGATTGTGATATTGAAGCGAGTCGCCCTTAGGCGGATAGTGTTGATCCTGCTTGAGACCGGGCAGCAACCCATTATGCTGTTCACAATGCCCTTGTGGACAAGAAATGCAACGCCATGATTGTGTTTGTCCCCTCTTCCGTTGAAGTAGAGCTTAGGCCCTTCATCTGTTGTTATTTGGCCAAAGTTTTTCCAGCACACTTCGCAGAGACCAATAATGTTCCAGTTGTACCTCTCCAACTCATGTTTAAGTTCTTCCAACTTTCCCACAGCCCTCAGTGTTCTAAAGTTCCATGTACTGATGATGATGTTGTCTCTCCCACGGATCTTGGTAGTGGGGGCACCAGTAGCATACTTGTCACCTCCGTCCTGGTGTGTAGCGGAAGGTGTGATCATTGTTGACCCGGGCTGCGACCGATCCTGTAAGGAAGAATTGTTAGTTGTCTTCATGTGGCGTGTCAGAGGCAAGATACAGCTTGGCGGATCCCATCCTTCACCAAACTGGGTGACCATAGTCGAAATCCACTGATATAATGTGGCACGCCCTGACCCCTAGCACATGTTCGTTGAGCTCATCTTGGAGCCATTCCGCCCTTGCTGTTGCCTTCATCGAGGAAAACTTCCGCCCGTTGATGCTGTGAAATCATCACACTATTTTACCCATGGGTCACAACAGATATCCTCGAACTATGCGACAAAAGAAGAGAACTGAAAAAGGAAAAAAGAGATCATGAAGGAGCTAGAAAATACAGAGAGATAAACAACATGATCAGGAAAAGCATGAAAGAGGCAAAGGAATCCCGGATAGAAAGACAATGCTGCAAAATCATTGACAGTCTGAGTGGAAATGACAGCAAAATGGCACATCAACTGATGAAAGATCTCACAACCCATAAACAAGGGAAAACTACTACCATCCAAGACAAATCAGGAAAATGCCTGGCAGAAGATCAAGAGATCCTCAAGCGATGGACAGAATACTGCTCTGAATTGTACAATCATAAGACCCAAGGAGATCCAGCAGTACTAAATTGGCCTCAGGCAGAAGAAATTGATGACAACCCAATTCTTCGCGAAGAAGTAGAAATTGCAGTGAGGTCAATAAAGAAAAGGAAGTCAGCCGGCATTGACAACATACCAGCAGAGCTCATTCAAGCAGGAGGAGAAGAGGTAGTCACAGTCCTAACAACAATCTGCAACAAGATATGGCAGACAGAAGAATGGCCCATCACATGGACTCAATCCTTGGTCATCGTACTCCCCAAGAAAGGAAACCTACAGCTATGCCAAAACTAAAGAACCATCAGTTTGATCAGTCACCCAAGCAAAGTCATGCTGAAGATAATTCTCAACAGACTAAAGCCTCAAGCAGAGAATATTATTGCTGAAGAGCAGGCAGGTTTCCGAGCAGGATGGAGCACCACAGAACAAATCTTCAATTTCAGACTCCGTTGTGAGAAATACCTTCCGCATGAGCAGAATCTATACCACCTCTTTATGGATTCAAAAGGCATTTGATAGGGTATGACATGCAGCCTTATGGGCAACTATGAGGAAGTACAACATCAGCTCAGACCTGGTGCAGGTTGTTGAGCACCTCTATGACAAAGCCACCAGTGCTGTCCTCATCAATGGCAGCAGAGGAGATTGGTTTCGAACAACAGTTGGAGTCAGACAGGGATGTATACTGTCACCTACACTCTTCAACATTTTCCTGGAAAGGATCATGGAGGATGCCTTGCATGACCACAAGGGCACTGTCAGCATCAGAGGAAGAACAATCACCAACCTTCGCTTTGCAGATGATTTTGATGGTTTAGCAGGAGATGAAAAATAACTGGCTTACTTGGTTGAGCGACTCGACACAACCTCCACAGCATACGGTATAGAGATTAGCGCCGAAAAAAACAAACTGATGACAAACAACCCCAATGGCATCAGTGCAGAAATAAAAGTCAGTGGAGAGAAGCTGGAAAGGGTCACAAGCTTCAAGTACTTGGGATCAATTATTACAAATGAGTGCTCCAAACCAGAACTAATTTGCAGGATTGCCCAGACAACAGCAACAATACATGGTTGAGACCAATATGTATAGATACCAACATTGCTTTTGGTTCCAAAATAAGGCTGATGCCCTAGATTATCATATCCATCTTTCTGTATGCTCGTGAAATATAGACGCTCACATCAGATCTACAAAGAAGGATTCAAACCTTCGAAATGAGATGCTACCGCAAGATCTTGGGCACCTCATACATTGACCATGTAACCAAAGAAGAAGTCCACAACAGGATCCAGCAAGCCATCGGATCCTATGAAGACCTCTTGACCACTATAAAAAAGCGCAAACTGAAGTGGTACGGTCATGTTTCAAGATCATCTGGACTGGCAAAAACAATCTTGCAAGGCACAGTGCGAGGGTGCAGAAGAAGAGGCAGACAGAAAAAGAGGTGGGAAGACAACATTAAGGAATGGACAGGCATGGGATTTGGAGATTCCCAAAGGGCAGTAGAAAACAGGGAAAGATGGAGAGAATTGGTTGTAAAGTAAACTGTGGTACCCAACAACCTCTTGGGATTGATGATGATGATGATGATGATGATGATGATGATGATGATGATGATAATAATGCAACTGAGTTGATATTGACGTTGACTTGGGCTAGCTTTGTATTTTCCAAGTTCAAAGTGGTAATCTTTAAACGTCTAAAGTGGACATTCAAGATATTCTTTGAGTCTGTGAAGCTCTGTCGCAAAGAACCAGGTAGAAATCAGTGAAATCGTGGAAATTAAATTGCGTCCATCAAACACTGCGCCGTTGTAGATACAAAACTGAATGTTAAAAATATGGAAATATGAATAATTATCCGGGGAATAAAATTCAGTTACATTCATAAGAAAGCAAAGCATTTTTTTTAAAGTAAAGATGTCTACTTTGAGTTATTGGTTTTTTTTTAATCAAGCAAGACGTTTTGAATTAAATCCCCGTGCATAATCTTCGATGAAACATATTGTTCCTAATAAACACATTAAAAGGTATTTTCAAAGTATTCGATGCAAGTTTGCCAATATTGTTTATATATTTCTGTATTTTACCAAATTGGTCGGGAACATCTCAGTGAAGAGGAATCAAACAGACATATACAATAAACTCTGCCATAAATAATCAGCAGCAAGTTATTTAACTGACCTCATTACGTAGAGGAATATTAACCCACACATTACCAGTTGCCAAATTCCAAATTAGCTTGCCAATCTTTCAGGCATTTTCCATTATAGCTGACCCTGGAATTGTAGTTCCGAGGGCACAAAAATTCATGAAACTTTGGTTACCTCAGACCTCATTACGGTCATTCATAGACAAGACCTCAGTTGGCATCCACACTAGACATAATATTGACATAGTTAACATCACAATGACAGTATGACTATGCTTCTGGCAAAATTACCATCAAAATGAAAACTTCAGCTTGTTAACACTTGTGTGATCAAGAATGAATCTAGATGGCAGGCATTTTTAAAACATAATTGTTCATAATGGGTTAAGCAGAAATACATAAAGACACCAAAACTATGAAAACATGGAATGTTAGATCTAGCATGAAAAGTGTTGTATTCATAAAATATCATATCCACAAGAAAATATAATAAAATCATATCAATATTGATGACATTTATAGACATTTAAACTTCTCCAAAATTTCCAACAGAGTTGGTATAGTTATTATACTACAAATTACACATTTTGACAAAAAATATTTTTCGCCATGTCGAAGTTTAATACATCCGTATAACATTCAGTCACAAAGAATTAAAACAAACTAAGGCACAATTCCAACTGATGTGGGAGGAGCTTCTACACTATGTGGATGAATGAAAATCCATAACATGTTTTACGATGTGGAGATATACAACTGTTTGCAGGACGTTCATCTCATATCCAGTATTAACTGTATTTATAGTATAAGAATAAATGCTGTCTGAGTCGCTGAACAGCATGGCCATGGTTCGAGGAGTAAACTTGTGATAGTGAAACCGGAACAATCAGTTGCAAAATATTGCAAATGCAACAGGCAAACAGCCAATAAAGGAATTCGAAAAAAAAAGCGATAAAAATTGTGGGATGGCAAAAAGATTAAACTGGTATAACAGTAGGGGAAATTACAATATTCGAAAGATATACCAACAAATTTTAACATGTACATTGTGGACAGTAGAAGAATGGGAATCAATACATTGTCACAAGCAATTCAAATTATCCACTACTTTTCAAACTTAAAAGCAATACCCTTTTGAGTTATTATTTATGAATTATAAAAGCAACCAAATAAACAAAACGAAACCAACCACAACTAAGTATCTGTCCATACCATAGTCCTCCATATAAGTTCAACTCTGCTATTACGACTCTATGGTCAGAACTAAGTAACAGAAAAGAAAAGCAAACCCAACAAGTGTTGTAAAACAAACAGTTTAATTATCAAAGTTATAAATGAAAATGAGAGAGGAACTTACAGTATAATGAACTGAATCCAAGCTAGTCCTTATAGAGGTATATAAAAGTCTTAACTGAATGAAAAGTTCCTTAAAAATTTCATAATAGGAAATGTACTGGTCCTCCAAGAACCGTGACGTTTTCAAGATGGCGATGTCCAGAATTTTCTTCGAATAATTTATAACAGTTCCAGAATAATGTTATAGTCCAAATATTGTGCAATTTCTATTTCCACTGAACAGTTCAAACAAAATGTTTTCCTCTCGAATAATATCTTTGTACAATATAAAACACGTCTGAAGATTTACAACAGGAACACTATCAGAGTAATTGACTTCAAAATCGGAATGAAACTGATTGTAAATTCTCTTCATATATACACCATCTACTGCACTGTATTTCACAAAAGACCCCAAGTAGCAATAACACTACTCATTTTACGTCGCTTTGGCCTAATCATGTGACCGAGCCCAACAAATGGGAAGTTACCGAATTATTCTAGAAATGTCGAAACCCATCGGCCACTGAGAAATTAAGCTATAAGCACCATTTAAGTTTTATTATTTACATTCTTATTAATAATTGTGAACTCATTGGTAACCATTTATTTAAAGATCTTATGCAAAATTATCTAAAGAATTCAAGTCACGTACTTAAAACCAAATAAAGATATTCTGTACACATTACAGCCATGAATAAAAATTATAAAAATGAGATAAAATCATGTACCACGAATTACAAAAAAACCCCAAAACAACATAGATATACATAATACTACGATTAAGCAAAATATTACAAATACATGTGACGAGATTAAAACTTTCTACGCAGAAAACTAACTTTGTCACTTGCAAACTATAAACAAATTTTCGCAACTATTGCTACGTATATGTAATTTAATTACTTGTGTGTTAGTTTTAAATTCTTTATTATTTTAGTTTTGTTTCATTGCATTTTATTGTAATGATAATTTTCACTGGATTTGAATCTTTTTTCGGAAAATTCACTTCTCTTCTTTGACCTGATTAGAACGTAAAAGGTTGCTTTATCACTATGTTTAGCTCACCTTGGTTGAGACGTTTGTAAACATTGAATGAAAACGATTGGCTATTACCAAAGTCATGTGCGGCCCACGTGTTAGCTAAGTTGTAAACAACCTTTCTTTTTTTATTTATTTTCAGCGTGAGAATCTGATTCTTAGCTAGGGTTATTTTGGCCTACGTGTAAAATGGCACGTTTTTTACTGCGCTGTTCAAATTAGTGATCACTTAGCCCCATCACGTGAGCCATCATGTGATCTAAAATCGCGGGTTAAAGCAGACGTTTTTTAGTAGATTTGTCAGTCGTATCCTACACCTTTAGAGCTCAAGGTGTTTTGATGTTGATGCCAGTTTGTTTTAAAGTTCATCTAATTTTTGGGATTTAATAATTTATATTCTCTGGAAAACAACATAAGTGCTTTTCTTTCTAAAAATTCTGGGACAAAGACATTTAGTGGAAATTTATTCTGGAATTCTAAACAGAACATTATAAACTGTGATTCAACGAGGAACTGTTGCCATCAATAGAACGACCTCATCTGAAGTCATCGCCTTCCATATTGGAACTTCATCGAGATTCGAACCTGGATTCAATTAGAACTGTTTAGTGATAGGACTTATATTTTTCAATTCTAGGATTAATTTTTGGATTATATTTACAAACTGTAAATCCTATTTCATATTTTTATCTTGTTTTCTAGGGAAATAAATTATTTTGTTAAAACTTACAAAGCTTGCTGTCTTTACTCTTTTCTATTGTTGCTTTTGTATGAGCCTACACGTAACAACTATACACTGAAATTTGACCAGAAAACAACACTTTAAAAAACACATAGAGAGCATAATATGACAAGAAAGTTTGGCAAAATCATCTAAATGACAGGATGGATGGGAACAACTGGTTTTCGGATTTATATTGGTATACAACAGATCTAAATCTTATATGGGCTCGCGAAGTTACTGTTTATAAGATGCACAATTACTTTCAGATACAAAACGTGCTATTTTAAAATTGGTAATGCCTGGATATGATCGACAAACTATTAAATCTAATACAAACAACATAAGTCAGAAATAATTTGACATAATCGGAAAATAACTTTAACATTTATCATGATCATGATTGGAGACACATTAATGATAACAAACCATAAATTGATATGCTAAATCTTCGATGAAACATGTCTTCTAATGAACACATATACCAGTATGCTCAAACTGTTCGATTCACATAGTAAACTGTACTTTAATTTTATCAACATTGTACTCTATGATGTGGCATCTACCATATCCATAATCATGATACGCTTAGCATACATCTGGTAAAAATGCCGTCAAAACATTCAATTTGTTAGGACTTGTTTGCTTAGCTACGAATCTGTATTGGAAGCATTTTTAGTTTAATTGTTCATAATAGGTCAAACTACATACAAACACCAACACAATGAAAACGATGGAAATTGGCCTTCACCCTCGTGCTTGTGCCTTTTTGGCGATCATTTCTACAATATGCCAAGTTTTCCTTGTAAAGGTACACAAGAAAATCAATTGAAAATCTTTGTTCCTGACAGGATATAGTATTTTCAGCTGCCGAAAAAGGTGCAACACCCCTATTAGATACCATCTAGACCATCGCGGGCACAGAGAGCGTGCATTTCATATACAGTGATATCGGTGTCTTATAATATAAGAATATACCAAAATCTAGAAGATATTTTTATATTTTTTTCTTTGTTCAGGACGCTTTCTGTAAAGTGGATAGCTTCCTGACAAAACTCGAATAATACAGACAGACAAGAACTATAAGTAACTGGTTATGGTTAAATCCACGATCAGATAGCTTAAGGTAATCGGTTTCTCACTACAAACACTTAATTCGTGCAGCGTTTGATAAATCGAGTTTTGATATAATTAAAGACGAAAGTAAACTATGCTGTGCGCAGTAAAAAAAAACCTAGCACAGTTACGTTCAGGTATAATGCATAAACATTAACTAAACACAATTCAGTGACAAAACTATTTTTCACCTCACTGAACCTTTAACTTTAAATCACATAATCTGTGAAAAAGATATCTATTACCGACGTTTTGCATATTCTTGCAGCACACGGAATGTAAAAAAGGAAGGAAGAAATAACACCCAGACAGTTCGCTTACTCTGCGAAACAGTATAGAATGTTATAAATGCAGCACACTGTTATGTTTGTGGGCTTCAGTAGTGTGATAATATCAGTTTGAAATCATTATACACTAGCGAACATTCACTCGTTTTTCACTGCCTGTAAATCAGTGACTTAGTTTGGGTCGCTAACGCCCAAGTTCCGTATCGGTGTTCTTTAAATTTTGAATCACATCTTTAACTTACGGGCTATGCTGGCTTTTACCTCTGTTTCCCGTTAGTTAAAACATTCAGTTTAGTTGGCTTCATGATTTATCTTGCTTTAAAATTCTCCAATTGTGTTATTATAACGTTCTCAATATTACACTTGACGTATCACAATGATATAATCCAGTATGTCTTTGAAGGAGTCCACAATAATCCGAAAGTAGTTTTTTATTCCAAAATACCATCTAGTACTTTGTACTTCTAATGAATAATTTAAATAAATGATTCCTCTCAAATTGTATCTTAATATAACTAAAAATGATTCCACAGAATGATCTTATGATAGGAATGAAGACTTTATTGTCCAAAACCGCTTTATGTACATACCTACTTGATCTATATGATATCGCAATGGAAAGTTCCAAACTGGTAAACAAGGTTAGTCATTGAACTCATTCTATAGCAAATAGTCCAAGAAACATGACACGGTAGGACCACGGTCTACCGTCAATCACGGACAAGGGCTAGGCACACAATATTTATATA